>OY720443.1:33135296-33394441 GCA_963082915.1 Dolichopus griseipennis
GACAGTTAGCAAAAGGACATTTAACAAATCTTTTACAAAATTTATATTAGGTTGTGTGTTAGTTTGAACTTTAAAATTGAGTTAAAAAGCCAGGTTGCTATTCATTATAAATGGATACATGTAAGATGCCTACGTCCAGTTGCTGAACATCCTTTGCTAACTATCCATTTTTCCAAATGTCTTTTTGTTAAGCGTCTCTATTACGAAAATTCCACTGAACAAATATTTAGTTGTCAAGTGGAAGTTGCCAAGGGTACCCCTTTTCCATCATATGGGTGTTAAACAAACTTTAAAATAATTTAAAATGTCAAATTTATTTATAAAAAAATGTTTGAAATTAAATTTTAAAAAAGGAATAATAGACCACATGCTTTAGTTGTATAATTAATAAGACTTTAGCCTTTACTTGTACACCGTATAATGTACATACTTAAATATTTACTTGATTTTAATATCTAAAATCACTCTTTGAATCACTCATGGAATTGTTAAAAAAAATAAACGAACGAAAGTGTTCATATTAACTATAACTATAAATATGTAATAAATAAGCCATTTTCGGATGCAATGTGTCTTACAAAGTTAAATAATTCTGAACTAAAAGTAAATTTCCTTTAATCGTATTTATTTGCTTAATGCTGTTACTGTGTACTTTGATGTCAACTGTCTGTCATTAATTATTATCATTTTTGACATATAGTTTATATGATTATAAAATTTTAATTTTTGTAATTATACATATTTGCATGTTAATATTAATTTTAATTGGTATGCATGTATGTGATTCAAGGATAAAAAAAATTTATGTTAAATTTATTGCATTTATGATTAATTATGTCATTTCATTATATGTCATGTCATTTATACATTTCTTATGCTTTCATTTTTACTGTTATTTAAAAAAAAACTGTTTATATGTAAATGTAATTGTAATTTAATTGTTGTTTATTTATTTTAATAGCAATTTTGAATCTCATTGCAAACACAGTATATGATAAGTTTCATATTATTAATCAAATTGTTGAAAACTTAATTAAGTAATCATTTCAGTAAATTTTTAATTACCTTATGTGTATATTTGAAGACTTTTAACATAGATTTGTTTAAATATTTTGGTAAAAACTTTAATAAATTTTTAACTTTATTTACTTATAGGGAATTAAAGCTTAAAGTTCTAGAGGTTCTTTCAATTTTAGTTATGTATTTTAAGTGTCTAAATAATTACATATATTTTTGATATGTATATAATATTGTATTTTTGAGTAAGATTTTAATTAATTTAATTTCAAAATAAGTTTTAAATATTAAAAAAAAAATGAATTAAATTTATTTATATTTTTATTTAAAAACATAACCACAATAAATTTAAATCGTTTCTAATTTTAAGATATTGATATAGTATTATGTATATATATATATATTGTATATAAATAAATATACATAACTAAGGAGTTATATTATTTTATTGTTATTTGTTTCAAAAATTTAATATTTTTAATTTCACCCTTATGTCAGAATCATTTAATCACCATTTATTTTCTTTGTTAACCAATTTATGTCTTAAATTAATAACTTAACAAAACCAAAAAATATATATATATATATTATTAAATATATATATATTATATCAATTTTCTTATATTATCTTTATATACAAATCTAGAAAATAATAAGATTTATACAAAAAATAAAAATAAAAGTATAAAATAGTCTAAAATTCTAAATTATGTGCAAAAACTGATTTCATCTATATATAAGAGTATAAGAAATGTGTATAATTAAAAAGTCTGCTTATTTATTATTTCATTTATTAAAAACTTTTTCTTCATTTATTTTTATATTATATATATCTAATATATATTTTTATATAATTAATGTATGTTTATATGTATGTTGTATTGATTTTTAAGAGAAAATTTTTGGAATTTTCTTCAGAATTTTCCTTAAATATATTTATATTTACTCATAAACAAATTCCTATTTATATATTTGTTATATGTACTGGGTGTTTTTTAATAATATTATTTTATGAATTTAGAAACGCTTTAGATGGACCTTTTTTATAGGTTTCTAAGAGGAGTCATAATAATTTTGAATTTTCATATCCTACTGGTGATTAAAGGACGTCGGCCTTTCATTCGAAGGGTCTCAGATTCAAACCCAGATCATATCAGATGTTTTCTAATTATATCATTTTATGCTTAATAGAAACGCTTTAGATTGACATTTTTTTAGATTTCAAGAAATGGAAGACTAGTATGAAATCATAATAATTTTTAATTATCATATCCTATCCGTGGCGTAGGACTTAGGACGTCGGCCTTTTATCATATCTTTAATAAAAAAATATAATTTATAATTTTTATCATATATACTTAATAGCTTATATCAAAATAAAAAATATATACCTGCCCCAACTGAAAAAGAAAAACTGAACCACTCACTTTTCACATTGCGTGTGTGGTACGGGATTGTACATAAATAAATAAATAACTTTTCAAAAGTTTGATTGGCACCATACCTATGAAAATTCTGTAAAAGTCATTCGAACAATTATAATTAAAGCCATATGGTACAAAATCTTCACAAAATGAAGGTACATTTTAAGGACTCTTTAAAAGTTTCTATATTTGAAAAATCCAATGTTACATATCAACGTATCTAATCGAAAACACCCTGTATATTTGTGATATTGTTCTTCTATTGTTTTCTTATTGTTTAATGAAGACTGGAAAATTTTTAATAAACCCATATAATAAGTCTGACTAGAAATTTTAAGATCATATAGAACGCAATCTAATAATAAATGCAAAAAGTTAAATTGCATATGCAGTACATGCTCGATTTGCCAATTTACTTTTAAATTAATTCTTCAAACAAATTTAATTTTTAAAATAAATATTTTTTTTAAAGATTAAATATGGAAATTTTCAACAATCAAAATTTTTTTAAATATGTTTTCTTAGAAATACAGTTTTGGATTCTTAATATTTAGAACGTAACAGGTTTCTTTTGTTATCTACATTTGACTGTGTTTCATTCGACCAGTACATTTATATAAATTAAATTTCAAGTGAGATTCTGAATTTGGAGGATAGTTGGCTCTAAAATTAGGACAAACCCTATTTCCGAAATATTTATAGGATGGAGTATATTTGTTAAGAACTTGAAAAAAACTATAGTGTTGCGTTCAAAATCTCGATATATGAAAATCCCGAAATCCAAATTCCTGAATAATGCATAACCCATGAGGGGTTGACGTTCAAAATCCTGACATTCACTGAACACTTTGTTAAACATTTTGAAAACTGATAATCTCAATTTAAAAATGTGCATGTGTGGATTTGACATTATGATTACCCGTCAGCATCACAAATTAAGTCAAATGATGTACAGTCTTGCAATAATAATCGAAAATATAAAATTTGGCCTCTGATACTAATTTAGGTAACTTATTAATTGAAGACTTAATTTTTATTTTAAAATTTATCCATTAAATTAACTAATAAAAGTTATCTATATTGTTTATTTAAAATATTTAGTAAATCAGAGTTTACTGTAACTACACTATGCATGAGAACCAACTAAAAATACGAAATAAAATTATAATACGTTTAAATAATCCTATCATAAAATAATGTCTGCAATATTGTGTTAGTTCAGTTCCGTATAAGACACGAACTTTTTTCAAAATCCTTTAAATGTCCTTATTTTGGGTTTCTTTTTTTTTTTTGAAATCCAGCAAATCCATCAAAGTCATATTCATTTTCTCTTTTATTATCATTTGTACTTAAACTGTGCGAAAATGAAAGTCATAAAAAAAATAAATAATAATATAAAATAAATTTATATAAACATTTGGAGCATAAAATTTATGCATAAATAATAAAAATATATAAAAAAAATATTTTTAGTAAATATTATATTAATAATTCATTTTATATTATAATATTATTTAATAATAAAATAAAAGTGAAATAAACTTAAATAGCACTTATAAGATGAAGGAAATATTTGATGAAATAATTTTTTTGAATCCATTTTTGGTTATTTGTTTTTATTTGAAAATTAAATTAATTTATGGCAGTATTTTATTTTTTATTTTGAAGAAATATTAAATTATAAACAATATTATTTAATTATATTTCTTATTATTTAAAAAAAAAGATTGTAAATATGAATGGAAAAGACAATTATAAACAGATTTATTTTTCGTATAGTTGGTGTAGCCTATAAGTATGCAATATTTGTGTTATTTCTATGTTTTATTTTAAGTTGCTTTATTAAAAGGTCTTGGCCGGTCTTTGTAGATGTTATTACAATTTATTGTATTAATATTAGATTAAAAATAAATAAAATAATAAAAGATCTTGAAGGCCCCTAGTTAATTTATAAGGCATTAAAAAGATTTGAATAACGTTAAAAATTTAAAAACAAAATTTTTTTTTAAGACGGACAATGGAAGGTTCGAAAGGCACCCATGGCAACTGTGTGATGTTCTTTTGGGTAATGTGGCTGTTTTCGAACCAAACTATAGGGTGGAACCTGTGATACAAATGACCTACAGTTTGGTTATGAGGATGCGGTTATGCAAAAATTTCAGTATTTAGGTTGATGATATTTTGGAATGTTGAATTATAGGGAATGGAGAAAATTTAATGAGATATTTAGAAGAAAGACATTAATGTTTTACTTAAATTTATGTAAATCGTACACATATTACATTATCAACTTTGGGGAACAAATTTGGAGGCAAATGGTTCTATAAACGTTTCGAGGTAAGTGTTGCATTAAATTTAATTTTAATAAAAATCATGTGTAAATACAAAATACTTTAGTAGCGCTTCCAGTAAATACCCAAAATTCTTTTAGCATGGAAATCTTAATTATTCACTTGAAACTTTATTTTATCTTAAGAATCTTTTCTTCAAACATTTTATTCGTCATTAAGTTGTGTATAAATAATATACCGCAGCCTATAATTTTATTTACAGCCTCATTATTAAGAATATATGTATATATAGAGCTTAATTATCTAATTTTAATTATTTAGAAAAAAAGACATATACTTACTTCTATTTTCTCATTTTCATTTAACGTATCGCATTTAAACAGCGCGCAATAAGAGAGAAAAAAAGTTTGCTAGAAAAAACAATTAAGATTACAATTTTTCCTAATGAAAATGTTTTATACTTATATTTTTTTTTTAAATTAGCTGAACACATCCTAATAACGCCATTGTTACAACTTGAAAATTAAAAAAATTTCGCCCCCTCAGAGTTTTATTTTTCCATTTTGTTTAATGTATATTATTTAACAAAATTGTTACATACAGTGTTTTATTGTATCAACGGAATGTTGAATGGTCACTGTTGCATGGATTTTCGTTCATAATACCTTCAAGTCAAATAATGTAAGATATTACATATAAAATGAGGTTCTTCTATAACAATTATTTACTTGAATAATTTATTGGCTTTAGATTTAAAGATTTGTTAGAAGACATAAGAGGGAATAAAACTGGTACTGATGGTAACTCAGATAAATTATTAAAAACTTTAAGTTTGCAAATTAAAATGCAGGCAGAAAAGTTGCGGACTACATAACCTAAAAATGGGGACATAACATTAAAAGCAAATATGTAATTAAGGTCGTTTCAAAACATATCACACTAGCACTAGATACTTGTTTTAACTCCTTGGTCTTCCCAAATATACAGCTATATTATCGCGCTATTTATCGCAATCAATATTTTATCAGATTTTAACTGTTTGCAAACGTAATGCCTTCTTCGGATCTTGTGAATCAAAGGTCAGGTCGAAATCATTTAAAAACTCAAAAAACTCATTCAAAAAATGTTCTCAAAAATTATGTTTCCACTTTTTGATACATTTCTAAAAAATTTTGAATTCTTAATTTCTTTTACAGAATTGGTGACTGGGTGTTTTTAATCACACTAGTACGACTTCTGATTTCCAAGACACATGAGTAGTTCCGAAGACAGGAACTTTTTTTTCCCGAATTTTTCGGAATAAAAAAATGTTAGACTTAACAATTGAATGACTTAGTCCAATAAAGCATCGAGCTGACAGATATATTACAAGTATCAAAGGCAATTGCGATAGGTTCAGGAAAAATATTTTGGTAAACTTTTATAAAATTAGTTAATATTTTCTAAATAAGCTCCCAGATTTTCAATTAAACATTTATTGAACCGATTTTGATTTTCGTGTTATTTGAAGACAACTTCTTTTCTACTATGGAAGGAAACTTATTATTGTATGACTCTCTTTGTATAAGAATTTATTCAATTTCTCAAAACTATTTCTATATATATATTATATATATATATAACAGTTATAATAGAAAAATTCCTTTTATGAAATTGATGCATTTCTACCAACAGAGTTAGCCAAGGCAACTTATATTGTTTTCATTTCATTTCATTTGTAACAGTTCCTTCACAAAAATAATGCCATTTATCAAACTGTGCTCTAAAAAAATGTTTTTTTTTATTTTTTTTTTTTTTTTTTATTTTTGTATTTTTTGTCTTGTATATAATCTTGGACTCAATTAGCTTTTGTGTATTCATTTTGAATTGAACACAGATGAATTTCTATGCAGTTTTCTATTTCTATATGAAAGCAAGAAGTTCCAAGGATGCAACTATGTGTGAAAGGAAAACAAAGAGAATTAAATAACAGTAAAAGAAGAAAAACAAATCTTTTTAGAAGGAAAATTAAAAAAAAAAAAAATGAGAAAACGAGAAAAAGACTGAAAGAGATAGAAATAAAATGAAAAAGAAGAAAGAAGAAGAAGATAAAAAACAATTTAAACCAAATGTGAAGAACTTGAATAAAATGTGAATCAAAGAAAGTAAAAAAAAAAAAAAAAAATGTAATTAAGTGTACATATGCATTCATTGCATTCAACGTTGTAGTCGTTGTCGTCGTCGTTGTCCACGTCATCGTAATCACAGTCTCTGTAAGGAATATTAATGTTAACTGTTATCATTTTGAATTATTTAAAATATATATACGATTATATATATTTTACAAGATATATTAATATTAATACTAGCAAAATTTATATTTTAAAAATTTCCACCCCCTACTCTCATTCATTCATTCATTCATTCAAACTTTCCATTTACTGATTTAGAAACGTTTTGTTTAATTTTAAGAACCGTTACCACAAAGTAAATTTTTACATCAAACTAAAAGTTCTATGTTTGTATAAATATATATATATATATATATGGTTATAATTTTGTTTTCTGAAGGACATCACGTTTTCAGGCAATTAATTTTCAAAAAGATGAGATTTCAATTTATTTTAATTTTTTATTTTTTGTTTTTGTCCTCTTAATATTTTTTTGACTTGAGATGGAAAAATAAGGATAATAAGAAAGGAAAACAAGAATGAGAATGATATATATATATAACTAATTCTTTTATGTCACTTGCAAATAATTTGACATTTAATACTAAGAAAAGAAAATCAAAAAAATAAAAACCAGTTGAGTGATTTTATTGATTAAAAAAAGTATAAGTATATAATGAATATATAAAAAATACGGTATTATTCAAAATTATACATATCAGTTACAAAGAACATAGTAGATATATAATTATACATGTTATGTATATATATATATTATATTTACTTAAATAAACTTGTTGAATAATATTTGTCAATTAACATTTAATTATTCTCTTTTAACTTTATTTATTTAGAAAAGAGAAAATAATTAAACAAATTTGTTTTATTCAAGACTAAATATTTAATTTAAGACCATATTTCGTTCAGTACTTTATTCTGTACTTGCATAGATGAGTACTCAAAAAAATAAATTCTTTATAACTTAATATCGTATTATATACAGACCGGAGTTAGTTCAATAATCGGAGTTATAATCCTGCCAAGGACTTTTGACTTATTTTTTGAGTTATAACTCACTCCGATAATTTTGTCATATTGGTATTGAACACGTTAAGTGGATTTGTACTTAAATTTTTATTTCAAATCAAATCAAAAACCAATTCAATAATAATAAGTAGTTATCAAATGTTTAAAAATGATATTGGGAAAAACTCATTTTAGAAATCATATGAGATTTTTGACATTAAAAACTCTCTTAATTATTTTTTTTTTTTTTTTAGATTTAGATTTAGAAATATTTTATTTATAAAAGTAAATATTATAAACAACTTTAATGGCCCTTTTCCTCTCGGATGTGGGCCATTTTTATTTTTTTTCTATTTTTTTATTGAGCTATATATAAAATTTCAACAACTTAACTTACAATTATTGTCATACAATTCAATATGGCTGATTTAAATATATATTCTGTCACCTTTGACATTTAATGCAATATGATTAATATTAGTGTTACCATCTACATATGTTTTCTATACTATATATTACTTTTAATTCATTTGAGATTAAAATATTTTGACATTTTGACATTTTGATTTTTGAATTTGATAAGTAGTCTAAACGGTGAAATAGTTTTATTTTTTGACATTTTTATTTACTTTTTCATATTTAAGACGTTACATATTGGTAAAATGGTCTTAAATGAGGAATAATTGAAAGTAAGAGTTTATGAGTACTTAAGTAAAATTAAAAATAAACAAAAAACAAATTTATTTAAATTTGGGAACTTATGTACTCGTATAGCTATCTTTCGCTAATTTCTATGTTTCTATCGCTCTGTTTCTTAGCTTTGAAGAGTTCATTAAAGAATAAACTACAACAGCTCATACTTTACTTTTGGGTTAGGAATCTTCGATTAGGAATTCATGGTTTTTAATATAAGGAAACTGTACAAAGATACATTAATATTCTACATAATAAAAACATTTTTATTCTTTTCTGAATTACTTTACAATATTTCATTTTGTCGTCAACATATAAAAGCTCTCCTGTCATTTGCATTTAAATTATTACAAATTCTGGCATAATTTAAATGCAGACTAAATTTATAAAAATTGTAATTAAGAGCAAATATGTAAGGATCTTTTAATCCAGTTGAAGGGGTTCAGAAATTAAAAATTAGAATTAATTTAACTGAAAACTTTTTACTTCGAGGAATTACAGTTAGAAATTAGACAGATACTTAATCATAATATATGTCATAAATAATATATGTGTTTGGGTTTAAAAAGAAATTAAAGGTCTTATACTCAAAACAAATAATTAAATAATTATTAATTTTGAACAAAAAAATAATTAAAAACTATTAATATTTAATCTAAGATAGTTACAATTTAATTTATGAATGTCAATAAAATTAGTATTCAGCGAATATTGTATTTGTAAAAAGTTTAAGCGAAAAGTAATTAAAATTATATTAACGTTATGAAAATTGTCAATATATTTTTTTTATTGTATATTATATATATATATATACAAATAGATTTATAAAACCATTTCCAATATACATAAATATAAATATTTAATGCATTGTTGAGATAGAAATAAATTTTTTGCAATAAAAAAAAATATTATATTGCTATTAGTAAATCGTAAATAAATATTAAAAACATGACGGTTTTGTTTTTATTGTTATATAGTATATATATATAGGAATATATATATATATATAGAAATTTTTATTGGGGCACATCTTTAAGGGAATCATTATTTTGGAACTTTAATAATTGTGTTTATTGATTCTCACAAATCCTAGTGTAAAAATAATAGAAAAATGTGAAATATTTAATCGCTAATCGAATAATAGTAGTTATAGATGATTTTTTTCAACAAAAATGACGTCCAGCATTACAGCTATGAAGTTTAAAATTTTTTTTTCAATTGAATGCGATATAACTGTACATTCGATGCATGTTATCAAATTTCGCAGACATTTTTTTTGAATCTAGGAAAATCTTAGCCATCTTGACGACTGGGGTTAACAATTACAACAGGCCGGGAATTTGTTCACACCTTAAATGGTTTTATTCCGATAATCCATTGAAAAATTCTTAAATTTAATATAGTTTAGTTTTTTTAAAAGGAATTTTTAAATTTATTTTAAGATATAAGATGTATGTTTAAAGAATAGCTAGAAATCAAGTTTTATTAACCAAGCATGATGAAAATATGCATGAAAATTTTAGTATATATAAATATTTCAGCTAAATGAAAGGAACATACCCGTAATGGCCCTAGCAGCCTAAGGTAATACTACCATTACTTAAAACTCTTATGTAATATTAGAAACCTAAATAAATAAATAAATGAAAGAAACAGAGAGAATGGCGGAAGCATTTTTTATTGAAATGAAAATTATTTTAAAAGTAATTTCAGTTAAAATTTTTTATATTGAATCAATATATCATTTTTTAACTGATAAATGGCAAGATTAACAATCAAAGTAAAGTTTACCATAAAAATTAAAGGAAAAATTTGTTAATATAAAGAAAAAAATTTATTCTTATGTTATTCATATTAAATATTTATTTATAGGCTGTTACCCAATAAGGAAATTTTGAGAAAATTTAATAGGTTATGAAACAAAGAATCAATAAACTTGTGTTTTTTTTTAATATAAAAAGCACTTTACAACCCGTATAATAAAAAGAAAATAAAAAAATGTATTATTAATGTTAAAAGAATATGTTTTTAATAACACACAAAGATTTGTACGCAATAAAATACGTTTTTACAGATAGGTTCCCTGAATCGCACTAAAATTATGAATTTTAACGAGGTATTAAAATATAAAAGAACATCAATAGAAATATTTAAGATTTTGTTATTCTTTTTATTTTTAGGGCTATACAAAAAAAGTCCAAAATTTTGTTAAATTTTTACATAGGGAAGAAGTCCCTAAAATACACTTTTAATAAAAGTCTTCAAAAGAAAGGGTAAAAAAGTTTCTCAACTAAATGCTTTTTTGTAACACATTATGCATTAATAAAATTTTGGAGGATTTTCAGAGTTTGATACAAAATTAGTGTTCCAACATTTTGGTAAGCGGACGTTTTGGGCGGAAGTCTCCATTATTTAAATGCTTTGTTGCTGACTTACTATTTATGAAAAAAAGGATGGAGCGGTTTAATTCAATAAAAATTTTGAAGGCTTGTTCATTTTTGTTTTCGGGGACATTTTCCATGTAGACCTTTTTTAATAGTCATCATCGAAGATAATATTGCTTCTTTTTTTAACAGCGTTCCTATAAACGGCAAATGAAGATTATAAAAGTTCAAAGTGTATTTAAGTTTTTTTTTTTAAATTACTTTAAGAATTCTCAAATGAATAAAAAATTAAAAAAAAAATTATTTTTAACCGGTGAAAATAAATTTATACACTTATATTTTGTGTCACTGATATTTTAATGTCACTTCTCTTTAAAGTTTTTCCACCTCTTTTGAAATAAAACTTCAGAATAATACAAATGTAGAGCAGCTTGTATTTTGGGACAAAACTCTTGGAACACTTTTAACAATATTTAATTTTAGCTTTAGAAACGTTTTCCCAACCATTTCAGGAAAACTTCATACAAAATAAAAGTACACTCCAGTGTAATCTAGTTAGAAAAAAAAGTAGGTTAAATATTGCATACTTTAAGGAGACAATGAGTAATTCTTTTTATTCTGACTTAAATTAAATACCTAGTTACCTACAATACATTTATTATAATATTATTAATGCAAAAATATAAAATTCTTTTAACTGAGATAATAAAAATTTCCATTTTTTTTCATTTTATTTTGCTTTCACATTCGAATCACTGAATTCTGAATAAATTTTTCATAATGTACCTATAAGTATATTATTTTGCAGAATTTCTTGATAAAAATTCAACATTTTACAATGATAAAAAAATTGTTGTGTATGAATTATCCAAAAAAAAAAAAAAAAATTGTAAAAGAAATTAAAACAAAAAATATAACAAATTTCTTTGAAGTTTTTGCAAAAATATTCAAGGTTTAACCACAAAACGGGGTGAAAAACGAAAAACAAAAATAAAATAGAAAAAAAACCTCACAATCTACAAAGGAACATAAAAAATGAAATAATTTCCCTCGAGTGAAAATTGCCTTAAACATAAAAAAATGCTCTAAAGCCTATAAAAACAAAATAAAATAAAAAAACATTTTAATTTTTAAATAAAATAAAAAATGGGAAAAAACAAAAGCAGTTTTTTTGTTTAGCTGGGAAAAAAAAAATGTGTAACGAGCAAATCAGAACGTTTAAGCGGGTTATTCGAATCCGCCACGGGTATTTTTAAAAAATCATTTTCGTAGAAAATTTAAAAAATTTTTATTTAAAGTTTAAAAAATAGTTTTCACTTAAAAAATTTAATTTCAAATTTAAATAAGGGAAATCTTTATTACTGTATTTAATAACAAATCCAACATTATGTTTTCCCAATTCCTAAATCCTAACACTACTTTCCTTCCCAATCCCGATCATAAAAACCAAACAATATATATATATGTAAGGTCCATACCAAGTTTGGTTTTAAAAAAGAGGGGTGGTTTTAGTTGGTTAAAGTCCAACACTCCCATGATGAACCCCGTACAGCTTAAAGTATAAGTATAGCTAAGTGTATAAGCTTAAAGATGATTCTGAGCGGCTTTTAATGCTCTTCATCAACCCTAGCTGGTTACAATATGATTAAATTGAATTTAAAGCTTTCTCAAATCCAGTTTTTTAAAATCCTGAATTAAAAATCTGAATTTGATAAAAGTGGATTACAGTAAACCGGATTTCGTTACGCTCTCAATATTTGTTCTAAATATTTTAATGATTTCCTGGAAAAATATATTAAACACGTTATTTGAACTTTCTAACACATATGCCACAATATATTAAAATTAAAGGTGTCGTTCATGCTCCTTTTTCCCTAGAAAAAAAAATTCAAATTAGTTTGAAAACAAGAAAATTGTACCTGTATACATTGACCTAAAAAATTATGGAAGTATAAAAAAAAGTATAAGAAATAGGTTAGAATTTAGTGGTAAGGTAAAAGAAATTATATGTTTGGGGTTATGATCACATATGTGTATATATATATATACATATGTTTGGAATCAGGTAAAGGTTAGTTTACCATATACTTCCACACATAAAATTTAATTAAAAAATACAGAATTTGAATAATCTTATAGGATTAAAGATTTAGTTTAGTGTTTAGTTGTTAAAAAACATTAAAGTTATGGTAACTTTTATAAGTATTAAATAATTTGCAGAAATCTCTATACTAAACTTAAGTGATGTTATGAAAAAGGTCGACTTTTATAACTCATCGATTATCCGAAATGCCCTAGTCAAATAATAATTGTGTCAAGAAAGCGAAAAAGTATGTAAAATATATAACTTAATTTTCAATTAGTTTAAAAATTTATTATAAAATAGAATCGCGAAGCACTCAAAATTTGAACGATTTTCGGACTCAAATTTATATTTATAAACAATTAATTGAGCCACGATTGGCAATTTTACAACCGAATAAGCTGATTAATATATATGATTTTTAAATTCGTACGCAATACCAAAGGATTCAAAATCATAGGAGCTGTGGTTCGATCCCCGCTAAACTAATTATTAAAACTTGATTTTGTGTCCTAGGACTCTTAAACTAATCTTAGTGTTTTTTTAAAACTCCTCATAATTCTTTTTTATCTGCTCTTAAACTTCTCTTAATTCTAATTTGTCAAAGCATTTCATGAAGCCGCAAGTCCTCAAAGAACTCTTTGTCATTTTACAGGAGTTATAGTTTTCCGTCGAGCTTTGTTCAATTTGTTAAGTTGTAAGTCCTTCTACAATTTTCAATTGAAGACTTTTAACGCATTACCAACATTTATAGTGTTATAAACGAATTTTTCAAATCAATAATACCTACTTGATTATATGCTTAAAATATTCCATAGAAAATCAAAAATTGTAAAAAAAAAATTCTATTTCATACTTGAAATAATATTTATATATACATATATACAAACATGTACCTGTAGAAAAAAATATAATAAAAACACCTGCTTATTCACTGAAAAAAAAAAACAAGTATTAAATTAAATTTAATTTAACCAACTGTTAAAGTTTAAGAAGCGCTAATTCATAAGGATCATATAAATTACTTGTGTTTGCCTGTGTATACTAGGGGGCATTTTAAATGGCAAAGGTAAACAAATATAGTTGTTGTCGGTTTTGTTTTGATTTAATTTCGTCGTTTACACATTATATTTTTTTTACTTCCTTAGAAATTTTAAATATAATGAGAATTGGTCATAGATTTTATGATTGTTTTTTACTTTTGTTTTAAATTTTTTTGGTAATTTACAAAAAATAAAAGAATTAATTTAATTTTTTTACTATTATGTTCATGTTACACGATATTTACAACACTATAATTAAGAAAATAAATTAAGTTTTCAGAGTGGAAAATAATAATTAAGGAAAGGTTTTTTTTTTTTTTTTAATTCTACACATTATATTCTATTTCGGTATTGTTTAGAGCATTATGTGGGAATTAGAGGGCTTTCCAAGGTCATTTAAAAAGTAAAAAGTAAAAGTTTTAAATTAGAAAAATAAACGGAAGTTTTAAGGTTAGATTAAGGTAGCATATCATACTTTATTTGTTTACTTGCCAGGGCTTCCGTTTAATGAAATATTTTTGAGGAGTATAGGATCTCCCACGTTTGTTCGAGCGAGTGTAGAGAGATTATGTAATTAATTTGAAAAACATTTTAATATTTAACGATTCTTCAAGACGTAGGGTGGCGGCGCAGATTTAGTAGGCCCCCAATTTTTCGAATCACATTTTAAGATAGTGAAGCAAGAATGTGTTTGTTCCTTAAAAATTTCTTAATTTTTTTTGTAAATTGATTAAAAATCTTAGAAATTTGGGGTAATTAAAATCATTTATTAAATAGGTAATGAAACAAAGCAAATTTATCTTTTCTTGTATAGTACATTTGCTGAAATTATTTCAAAGAAAGAAAGTACTGGTTCTTATTTTTAATAAACTGAATAAAAATTCATTATTCTAATATATATAAGCACATAAACATCTTGCAATTCTATTTGATGAATGAAATGATGAATTCTCTAATTATTATCATATTCTATAAAAATTTTTATATCAACTACAATTACATTTTCGAAGAAATTTCTCTTGGGAAGGAGTCTGGGAAATTGTTTTATTTTGAATTTAATATTTTATATTTAATAATTTGTAGTTTGATAAATTATAATGAAGAAAAAATATATTTATAAAAAATCTTTTCGTCACTGAGGAATTATTTTTACAAGATAAGATATTAGGTAATACTTTTAATAATTTTTAAATAATTACCATGTGAATTCTTGTTTTAAAATTTATATAATAATTTCTGTTAATGGTTCTCTGAATAATTAAATTTTATTTATATTTATACATATATATGTTTGTTTTATAAGACGATCATTTCAATCATTTTATAACGTCCTAAAATACAGAAATACAAAAACGGTATACGTATAAAATTTCTTAATGAAGTTATAAATTTCATTTTCATATTTTTCAAACTTCAAAATCAGCTGTCAAAAGCTGAACGAGTTGACAGGCATATTATTTGATTGATATAAAAAAAAATGTAAATTGTATCACCATTGTAAATTACCTAGATTAAATCAAATTAATCAATTAATTAATTAAATTTTCTTAAAAAGGTGTATCAGAAACAGGCAAATGTTGAATAAATTGCAATAAAACATAAACTTAATTATTAAATAATTAATAATTTTAATAATCGTTTTTAAACTTTTTAAATATTTTTTTGGCGCTGATTAGACGTTCAGTAAATCAGACAGTTTCAACTGAAAGTCCATATATTTTGTTGTTGCAAAAAAAATTAGATAATTTAAAATGGATTTAACTTTTTTTTAGCTTTTTCGATTTCATTCGTTTTAAATTTCTTTACTATTGCTTTAAACACCAAATGTCAAAACAAAACTCAGTATTTTATATCTGTGAAAACGGGTAAAAATCTTATTTTATTTAAAGGCGCTGATCAGACGTTCAGTGAATAATTAATTTTGAACTGATAGCCTATATATAAAAAGTTTTGTTTATATGGATTGCTTGGATTTTAATTTGAAAAATTTTATGTTTCATTTCCACTTGTTGCTAACGAATGACATTTCTCAGTTTCTGGCATATTTAAAAAGTGCCAGTTAAAACTGGTAATATAATCCTTTCACATTTTGATTTGAAGCACTGCCTGAAGAACTGAACGTCTAATCAGTGCCTTTGGGATTCAAATTTTTTACTAGGAATTTGGTTTTGATTTATATATCGGTGGAATAACTAGTGGTAATGATGGTCAACCTTTCAATCGAATTGTCTTGGGTTCAAACCCTAGACTGATCATATCTAATAAAAATCTGACTGATAGGTCAGTGGTTAGATTAGCGACTTTTCAATCGAAAAGTCTCGGGTTCAAATCCTGGTCAGATTATATCTAAAAAAAAAAAATATAATTTATAATTGATATCGTAATAGTTTATATCATAATATAAAATAAATTTAACTGCCAGACCTGAAAAGGAAAGACAGATTCAATCACTTATCACACTGTATGACTCTATACATTAATAAATACATAAATAAATATGTGATAAAAAAAATAATCTACAATTTATATCATAATATATATATATATAGTTTTTAAATAGTTTAAATAATAATATAAAATAAAATACCTGCCTCACCTGAAAAAGGAAGAGTGAATCACTCGCTTATCGCGTTATGTTTATCGTAGACTGTTTATAAATAAATAAATAAATAATTACAATTTTTCCATTAAATTCTAAATTTTTTAAAGAAATTGCTTTTTAATTAAATTTAAAATATTTTATAAAATTTAATTATTACTGAGCAGTTTACCAAATTTTATCAAAGTAAAAATCAATGACCCATATAAAAATTAAAAAAAGATTATTTACACTTATAGAATTTGGATAATTCCATTATCTATTAATTTTATTGAAAATAATATAAAAAAAAACAATTAATTAAATATCCATTTGTTGGATATAAAATTAAAATTATTGTGGTTTGTTCAAAAAGCCCAACAAATTAAAGCTTACTTCACATAACCTTAAAAAAATGTTTTCATCTATATTTAAAAAAAACCAAATTAAACCACATAGAAAATTTTCTAATAATACATTTTTTTTTGAGGAAAAGATTTTGTAGTTTTTTTGTTTTGGTTTAATATTATTAATAATCGTTTCAAAATAATTAAATATAAGTAGATAATAAGTAGCAATATATATACATTTATATAAAAATATATCTGACCCTTTTTTTAGTGCCTGAAAATCCTATTATAATTCCATAAGTCTATATATATATTCAAGTTTTCCCAAGTTTCCTTGTATATATAGATAAGTGTACACATATTTATACTTCTAATATCTATATTTATATAGATATATATATATATATATATATATACATAAATTGTTCTAATATTATAACACCATATAATCTTTTTGAAACTTAATGTTTAATGGAACAGGGAAAAGAGGATTAAAAATACACAAGTTGGAAAGAAACAACAACATTACTATGAAAAATCAATGAGTGAAAAATGATTATTATTAATTTTTTTTTTCAGTGTTTTTGAGTGATTCCGAAGTCTATTGTTATGAGTATAATATGGATTTTACACATTGGTTGACAACAATATAACTTTCTTATAATAATTATGAATCTAATCTGGAAAAAATTTATTAAGAATTTCCGTGTAGGTAAAATTATTAAAGTTTATTTAACCCTTTCCTAGTTTTGGTTTTTTTTCTAGTTGTTGTTGTAATTTAAAAGCAAAAGGAAGTATGAAATAAATGTTGAGTAGAAAAATCTTTGAAACATGAGAAATTGAAAAATAAAAAAAAAAAAAAAACAGAAATTGAACGATAAAAAGTTCAACGATTTTATTTCACATTAATACATATAGACATGTACAAAATTCAATATTAGCAATGTGGAAAATAACCAAGTGACACATATATAACGGTACAATGAATAACTAC
The DNA here is from genome assembly GCA_963082915.1 of Dolichopus griseipennis. Classification (NCBI taxonomy): domain Eukaryota; kingdom Metazoa; phylum Arthropoda; class Insecta; order Diptera; family Dolichopodidae; genus Dolichopus; species Dolichopus griseipennis. The sequence continues at coordinate 33,153,330 of OY720443.1, forward strand.
ACAAAAAAAAATTGAAAACACTATTCTATATATGTATTATTTAAGTATACGTACATATATAATAAGAAGTGAGTAAAAAATTATATTCCCGTGTTTTTACTTATTATTTAATTTTATATTTTTTCAACTTTAGCTTTAATTTTTCCATTATTTTATGCATGTATGAACATTAGTGTATTTTATATGTTGTATTATAGGATTGTAAATGTTTTATAACTTTATAAGAAAATGCATTTTATTATTTTCCACTGAAGTGTACAGGGTGACTTAGTATTTTGATGAGAAAATTAATTTTAAAATTGCTGGTTTTTTTTAAGGGATTTTTTGAAAAGTTTTGAATACAATATTTTTTAAAGGAAAATGTAATTTACAATTTTGTAAAATAAATATATAACGGTTAATAGTTTCAAAATACAAAAATGTTTGATTAAAACTTGTCCTATGTGCGAGATTTCCCCGCGGGTGCATAGATCTGTGCAGTAAGTTTTGAAATATATTCAACTCTAAAGTCTACTTTATAGTTTTTCAAAGTTCACAAATTGTAATTACGCAAGTAAAATTCGTTTGTAACAACAATTGTTTCATAATCAACAAATGTAAATATCCTATATTATAATTGTAAACTTGAAAATTTTCCGAAATTTTAAAGTATATAATAAAATTAAAATTTACACAGCTTAATTTAATTGAAAAATAAACTTGTAAATAATTCGACTTAAGTTATGAGAGTAATAGAAAATTTACAAGTGTTTTTTTACAAATGTTTTTAGAATTGTAAAATACTTATCAAAAAAACCGTCCTATAGTTACTTGTAAAAAATGTTTTTAATTACAAGTTTAAAAAAATGGATGACAACTTTATAGCTTATTTACATGAAACGACAAAACTGTAGAATTTTATAAACTATTAAAATTTTCAGTTTCTTGTAGAATTTTACTTATAAAATTAATTTTTGAGTTTTACAACTTTGTTCTAAGAAGTACCTACAATTTTTGTCTTTTAAAGATCATGAAGTAGGTTCCCAGTTTTAACAATGTAAGAATAGCTAAAAATATAAAAATTTTTTTAAGACATATACTTAGTAAAGTTATGTGAGGAGTTGTAAAATCCTGTGGCGTAAGTCAAGATAGTTAATATCAATTTATTTGTACTGAAATTGAAACTTTGGTTCTACATGGAATCATTTACCCTATATTTATATTTAAGTTAAAAGTACCACTTGATTAGGTTGTTTAACTATTTCTAAGAAATCTGATATTTGTAAAATATAAGACCATAATTAAAATTGGTTCAAGATATTACCTGAAATTTAACTCTAATCTAATTTAAAAAAAAACAACTATACATTCAGCCGGAAGTCTTGTCTTGAACACTTTTCAAGCTCTGATATTACAAAAACTTTAGTATACAAAAGAAACTCTAAATAATCTACATTTATAATCCAATTATAAAATATTGGTATTTATTTAATAAAATTAAGTAACGATTTTTCCACCCTATACCTCTCTGACATATATATATATATATTTACAAAACATGTAATATATATAATATATATTCAATTTCACATGGGAAGCATCTTTATTCTTTAGTTTCGATTTATGTTTTGCTATTTTTTTTGGAGGTTTTTTTTTGTTTTTGTTTTTTTTTTTTTTTTTAAAGCTTTTAAAAATAGGACGACAAGTTAATGCAGAGAAAATTTTCATAATGTTATATAAGTATCTATATATATATATATGTATATATATATGAGAAAATTTTTACTGAATAGAAGAAAAACTAGGACAAACTAATATTAATATTATGTGAAATGATAATATATATGTATATATACTTTTGAAGGGATATTCATAGATGTATTTAAATATAATAGAACATGTGTTGTTATTCATACATTTAAATTTTTTTTTTTTTCTAAAACAATTTTTTTCCATTTTAAAATTTTATTGTTTTTTTTTTTTCTATTATTTCTGAATGTTGCAAAAATATTGATAAAATGCAGTAGAAAAGAACAAAAAAAAACTTGGAATAATTCAGATTTTTTTTTTTTTTTTTCAAAGTCTAATTTTTTGACTACATTTATAAATTAGGAAAATTGTATAGAATTCAGTATTCACTAACCTATTTAAGCAAGACAAAAAAAAAAAAAACACAAAATGGTATTTCTGCCAATATAATACACACATACTTACTCTTATATTCATTCATATATATTTGTAGATACATTCATAGATACATTAATAGATACATGCCATGAATCACATCAAGCATCAACATCAAAGGATCATAAAAAAAAAAAACCATTTAAAAAAAAAATTTTCTTGAAAACTCAGAAAAAATAACAATTTTTCATCAAGAGGGAATTTTCTTTGATGGTTTTATGTTTAAATTAAATAAAGAAGATGAAAAAAAATATTAATGAAATAAAACTGCAGTTTATCTCGAAATAACTCATCATGTAGTTCAAAATTAGTTTAAAAGGCAATCATTTTAAATTTTATATGCTTATTAATTTTTTTTGACTGTCCAAATAATGGACCTAACAAGTATGACAGTATGCCAAATTAAAAAATTTTAAATGGTACCAAATTTTGAAATAGGAGCATTCTTTAATTTAATACCTACACTATGTCATATTATGTACGCGTTTAAATACATAGCTACGATAAGTGATAAGAGCGTCGGTAAGAGCAGAGCATAGAAAATTTATATTGTATATCGATGATCAAAGCGATGCTGCAATATAAAAACCTCTATTTGAATCTTTTATTAAGTTGTCTACGCATTGCTCTTATCGACGCTCTTATCACTTATCACAGCTCCAACATAAACGCACCCTAAGACTACTGATAATCACAAATTGTCACCAAGTTTAAACAACAAACTTAAGAATATGATCCTTTATACTTAAAGTAGTGGTAAAAAATAAAAAAAGTAAATGAGGAAAACGGGGAGGTAAAAAATAAACTCGTGAAAAGTCTATTGAGATTCTTCATAAATTTTGGCAAATTTCAATAAAAAAATTGCAATGCAGTGGATTATTATTAATTCCACGTTTTTGCAGTTCTAACAACAAATGAATTGCTAAAACCAGTTGATTATCATTTAAGTAGTTGCACATAGTAAGAATGGACATTTACTATCTCTTTGGTGATTTTTTAGAATTGTTTTAATGGAGGCATCATTGGTTTTATTTCACATGAATAAGTGTCAATACCTACACTACAAGATATCTAAAAAAAAAAGAGCTCCAAAAATACTAAGGATGTAAAGTGACATTATAGCAGATATCACTCAAGTTGGGGTCATTACTTAGACGAATGGTAACTTTAATTTCATTTCAGCACAATGAGCAATTTAAAATGGCTATTTAGTTTTTGTTGTCCAATTTAAAATGGATTTAAAGCTTCATGGATGAATTATTAATTTAATGAAATTAATAAAATTGGTGAATTTAATAAAATTGGTGATATACGTATTACAAGTCTAACATCATGGGTATAATATTGTGTTAATAAAATGATGGAATTTATGAAAATGTGTGAGGACCTTTTTTTAATTTTAGGTATATATTTGAATAAAAATTTTATATTTAAGTGAAGACAATTCGAATATAAAATTTTTTTTGAACTTTGAAATGCTAAGGATTGCTTTAGTAAGGAACTGCTTTATTTCAATTATAGCAATGTTTCAGTTGTAGTAAGTTTACTATATACAACAAGAACAGGGCAAATGGGCTGAGTGAAACTAAAAGCTAAATTCCTTAAAACTTTTTTGCACTTTTTACATATATATATTCTCTATACATTATGAGAAATAGGGAAGTATACAGGATATATTTATATTCCCGAATTGAAAATAGTTAAAGATGCCAAAAACATCAGTATCTTTACTTTATTAAAGACTGACTTTATTCCAAATAAATTTAATAAAATGCAGTATATTGCTTCTTAAGAATTTAAATTTTCTTTATTTTTAAATGTAAGGTATATTTTTATATATATATAAAGAGTCCTTGTTCAAATTGAACAAATATCTATTTTTTTTTTAACAAATCAGGTGGACTTTTATCTGGAATTGGAAAATTACCAACAAAAAGTTAAATTGAAAAATTATTGTAAATTTTTTTAATTAAAAAAGAAAAACTAAAGAAGAATATCAAAGACTGTTTCTACTCAACAAATACAAATCAAATAAAGAACACATTAATAGATATATATATATATAGATTTTAATCAATTTTTCTCAATCAATTTTCTATTACTTATTTAATTAAAGATTTTTTTTTTTAATTAAATTAATTTCAACAATGACTTTAACTAATTTTTAATTGAAAAAAAAAAAAATTTCAATTATTTTGTTGGTATTGTGCTTTTTTTGTAATTTTCCTTTACATATTGATGTAATAGAAAGTGTAAAAGAAGTACGCCGGAAAGTATGCAATCCTATAAAATATTTTTAACATATTACTTTATATCTTAAATTATCCCCGTTAGTATTGCCTGGGATATACTTGATTTTTTGCGTGTATTCCGTCTACTATACTGAAATAGTATAGGAACATGATCTTGGTTTTGGATGTATCTATATTTGTCTAAGAAAATGAAATGCTCAGGAGCTATAAAACACGTGAACAAAGTTTTCTTAATGTCTTCATTGTGGTAAAATATACGTGATATTAAACTTTATTTTTATTATTTTTTCTAGAGTTTTTAATGCTCTATCAAAATGACTTCTGATTAATTTTATCATAAAATTATCTATTCTCATGAATTTTGCTTTCTTGTACAAATATTTATTAGAATAAAAATGCTTGTATTCGGACACAGGCTTTCTATGCTTATTAATACAAACTCTTATGCACTTTCCTCCGAATTTACGTATTTTTTCCATTAAGCTTGCACTAATGTTGTACCATAGACAAGATTTGGACTTATTAATGTCTGGTAGCATATTATTTTAACTCTATTGCTAATATTTTAGCTGTAAAAAAGTTTTTTAGCTGCCATTAAGGATTTATTGCCTTTATCTATTGAGTATTTTACATGATCTATGAAGTCAAGTTTCGATGTAACTGAACTCCAAGATACTTAACGAATTTTTTTTAACATATTATAAAATCTTTGTTTTGAAAAGGTTTTTTTCTTTTAATTTAGCAGGAATATAAATTTGTATATATAAGTATTATAAATAATTTAAATATATATAATGTGTTTTAACAAATAACAAAACACTTAAAACATTTTTGCAAATATTTTTCAAAAAAAGGTTATTGTCACAACAAACACCAAATTTTAATAAAAAAAAAAATTTAAATCAAAATGTCAACAAACAAATAAATAAAAATCTTAAATTTATTACAATAAAACAAAAATGAACTACTATTACTGTTAAAAACGATATAATTTATATTTCCATCATATTTTTTTCACCCCATTATTATATTTTTTCTTCTGTTCCTTCATTTTCTTTGCACAACCCTTTCAATTCAACAATGTTTAGAATAGCAATGCAAACTTTTTTTCTCTGTTCAAATATTTGCCAAAAACATTAAAAGCTAAAAAAAAATAAACGGAAGAATATATATATATATACATAAAAATAAGAGGAAAAGAGAAAGAAAATAACAAAATTTTTTTCTCAAGTAAATTTCAATTTATAAAAATGTGTGTAACACAATTGAAATTCATTAGTATATGATGCATTGAATAAGTAAATTTATTTATGTTCTTATCTTCAATTTCAACAAATATTTTTGCAAAAAAAAAAAAATGGAAAACTGGGAGAAGAGAAGATAAAAATTGGATACACTTATGTATAAAGGCAAAGAAATCTTAATCATAAAAAATCCTAAATGGTTGTAAATTGACTGTTACAAATTCACTAAAAAAAAAAAGTTTAATTTTAAGTTGAAATTGAAAAATTATTGTCATATTGAAAAATTTAAATGGTAAAAATTTATATTTAAGTTGTGAAGAATGAAAGATCTTAAAAAGAAATTTAATTTATTATTAATGGAATTTTTGAAATATTTCCAAAATATTTTTATATTAATATAATTTTATAATAAAATATATAATATGGCTTGTTGTTTATTTTAAATTATAAAAGAATTTTAAAATAATAGATTGGTTGAGTTTTGTTCGAATTTTTAAAAACATTCTTAAATATTTTTAAACCGCATCCTTCCAAATTCCTATTCTCGGAATGAAGCTATGCATTTGTATCACAGATCCTTTCCCTTCAAAAGGGGTATGGTTTTGGTGTATTACAGTCGCTCACTATCCAAAGGGGCAATGCACATTTCCTATAATTGGCTTTCGAAGTTTTTCTTTCACTCAAATAGGAGAGTCGCGATCCTTAACCTATTGTATATAAATCACAGAAGAATATATTAAAATTTTAAAGATATTTGTAAGCAGATACTACATAACGGCTGCAATATGGCTATTTCAAGTTTTTATGGATTTTCTGAAGAATATTTAGAATAGATATAGTTTAATTGGAACTAGATATTCATGAAATATTAGAAAACTGTGAGAGTTCATAATTTAAAACCGCTTTGAACCCAATAAAGAAAAATTTGAACGAAGCAATTGTAAGAAATTTAAAAACCGTTTCAGAAAGTATAATAAAAAGACAAAATAAGGTCCAGTTTGATATATATGAGCAACATATTCCCAAGAAGTTGAGGGAATTAAAATATAAAAAAATCGTTAAATTTTTCGATAGTTTTTCTTTACTATATGGAAGCTACTAATTGTAAATACAAATAGTTCTTAAGGGTAACAAATTATTCTCAGCCTTTTGTGTTTTTTTTATTTTATTTGAATGCTTTGAAAATTTAGAAACTTTTATCAGTCCAAAGACTCAAGTTATATTAAATTTACTGACAGTTACAGAAATTTTATTTTGAATTTTGCGCAGAATATATTTTCAAAGTAAAATCTTAGTACAATATAGTTAAGCGATTAAATAAATTTTAAAATAAAATACAGCTCTGTTAAGTTTAATTAATTGTGTGCAAATCAAACATAATCAATATTCAGTAACGACCGACGCTATAAAGACACTATTTTGCATCGAAAATCAATTTAGGTAGACAATCTGTAAATTAGACAATTTAAATTTGACAAATGTCTTTTTACACTGAAAAAAGGTTGACAGATTTAATTACTTAATTTTTTCAATTGAACTTATTAGAACTGTATCAAAATTATCTATATCATAATTATACCTAAACTTATTTTTGACAGTAATTTACCAACCAACTAGTAATATTATAAGTATTTTTATTTCTTCACTTTTTAAAGTTTCAAAGTTTACTATTTACTCTGTCTCATTTTTATTTATTTATTTATGTGATAAGTGTGTGAATCTGGCTTTTCTTTGTCTAGTGTGACAGTTAAATTTATTTTATATTATGATATAAACTATTACGATATCAATTATAAATTATATTTTTTTTTATTAGATATGATCTGACCAGGATTTGAACCCGAGACTTTTTCTTGAAATTGAAAAATTTCCTTGATTGAAAAGTCGCCACTCTGACCACTGAGCTATCAGTTAGATTCTGTCTTATTTAAAATTTATAGAAAAGGAAATTTTATTCCAACTATTGTTTGTATAACTAAGTATATTATAGAAATAATGTCCAAATATTTTAACTATTGCTTAATTAATTTACCATTTTTGAATTTAGAATTATCTTAATACGGTGTTTTTACAATTTCCTTTAAATTTACCTGTAATTAGAAAAAAATAAAAATCAATTGTTAGTTTTAAAGTTTTAATTAAAAATTATAAATAATTTAATTAAATTAATAATGAAATTACATGAAAGTAATTATTTTAAATATATGTAAGATAAATTATTAATATAACACGTATATATGTAAATATACAAAATATCTGTCCAAAAGGATTTCCATATAATAATAGAACAAATTATCATTCAATATTTCCAATCTATTGTAAAAATAAGTTATTCCTAAAAAAGGCGTTTTTTTAAGATATTTAATATCCACCATAAATAATGATTAAATTTTGACTTTAACTTCTAACTTTTACAACTTTAACAACAGTGCAAGATGAAGTACACAGATATAACTTTATGTAATAAAATATTTTTATTTTTAAGAATTTAATTACAGATACGAAATCCTAAAGATAAATTATTAATAATAAAATAACTTTAAACCTATAATAGCTTTTGTCTAATACTTAAAAAATACCCTCAAAAACCATTTTAAATAATCCTACTCCATTTTGTAGCAATTAAAAATGTCATGGTTTAGCTATGTATAATTTTCTTTCATAAATTCACAGATTTTCTCATTCATTAACAATTGGTTACGCAATAAATTGAACATTTTACATAATTTATTGCATAATTAAAGGTTTTTTTAAGTAAAAAAAAAAAAATTATAAATAAAAAACCAAAATAATAATTTATTTTTTAAATAGGAAACAACAATACCATGCCATCAGGAAAAAGAATTATTTATTATCGAAAGAATGTAATTTTCACACGAAAACCTTTTCACCATCGCCCACCTTCGGATGGTGGCCAGGAAGTTTTGATTACATTGAAAAGAAAATTGTTTTGTCATAATTTTTTTTTGTTTTTTAACTCCCCTTATTTCCAACGTTTCATAAAAAAATATTAATTATGAATAAATAATGGAAAGCATAGTGTATTAAAAAAAGAGGAGGATATGAATGAAGGTCACCGGAAATTGAGTCAAAGATTATTTTTTAAATTTTAACGGAAAATATGATTAAGAGTGAGTTTTAGACCCAATTAAAATTAGTTAAACAGAATTAATAAGTGGATAATTTTATTTTTTTTAAATTAGTGAGTCGGATTTTCAGAAATTAATGAAATTAAGTATATAATAAAGTGTTTTAAGCATATAAGTGATATTCACAATTTCTGACGAATATATTCGATTGTGTCAGATTTTTTAAACGACCTGCAAAGGAATTTTCAGATGCTTTTAAATCATTGTACACTTGTCTTGTAAGACCGAACCTAGAATATGCTAGTCAAGTTTGGTCTCTGTTTTATAAGGTACACATTGATAGGATTGAGGCAATACAAAAAAATTTTTTTAGATTTTCCTTACGCCACTTGCTATGGTCGAATCTCATTATCTTACCACCATATGAACAAAGTCTAAAGTTAATTGATTTGTGTACTTTAAATTTTCGACGCGAGGTTTCTAATGTCATTTTTATTACAGCAATTGTCAATGGTAATATTAAATCTACTTTAATTTCTAGTAAAATTATTATTTGTCAAATTATTTGAAAATGAACTGAAGAAGTTATCAATATACTGAAAAATTAATTAATATAATTTAAAAACGATCTTGAAATGGAATTTATAAGTTTTTAAAAAGGAAATATTTCAAAAATAATATCAATTTTGATTAATAATAATATCAAAGCATATAGAACATTGACCAAGTATTCACTAAGCCGTTGATTATTCAATTAAATATTTTATGACCTGTACGGAAATTGAAACCGTACTCAATCGGTTAATAAATGCTATTAAAATATACTTATACAATTTTTCAACATATTTTTTAAGTTATGGACTTACCAGGGCCCGAAACTTGTGAAAAATTATAACGCCATATGCCTTTGATTTGATTATCATAGCTTCCTTGTATTTCCTTTCATAACCTCAAAACTTTGACTTGATTTGACTGAACAAAGAAATTTGAATTAAATTTTGAAAAAAATCTAACGAAAATTACTTTTACAATTATTCACCAAAAACCATTATTTAATAGGATATTTTACTTGATTTTTCCTTTTTGATTTTATTTCAACACACCAAAAAAAATGGATTTTGGTTGTAAGTATTAAGAAATTAATGAAATTCTGGTTTGTGGTTTTTCTTTTTTTTTTTTTACTTTATTCTGTTTTGATTTTATTTTGCTTTTTGTCGGAAGGAGGCGGTTGATAGGTGGGTTAAATTTTATAAATATTCAATGGAAAATTCTTTTTTTTTTATTTAGCTGTTGTTTTGTGTTTTGACATTTTAAGTTTAAAATTTCAAAATATTTAACCAAATTTTATAATCAAATTATATTATTTAAAAAAAGTTTTTGATTTTTTTGTTTTAAAATAAATTTGATTAAATTATAAAAATAACAAATCAAGTGTCAAAATGTTATGCTTCAGTTATTCCAGCTACTTTTTAAGATAAGATAATTATTTAATTTTTTGTTTAAGTACATTTTGAAGTTGAAAGCCAATTATTCTTCAGATATATAATAAGAGTAAGTATGTAAGAATTACTACATGTAAAAATACTTGTAATTCTCAGAAAGCAAATAAATTTTAAGTTTAATTAATTTTGTAATTATTGTTTTGATTTTTAATTACATATTTTCGACTAATTAAGTACTAAGAAATACTTAAGTATCAAGAATTCCATTAATTTCCAAGTTCATTTCGAAGTATTTTGCAAATATTTTCATTTACTGTAAATGAAAATTAATTTCGTCCAGTAAAATTCTTTGAAATAAATCAACGATCTGTGTGGGGATCGAATACGCATTCCCAGGTTGCTACTTAATTAACAACGATTCCCCGCTTTTATCTTTACTTTTAAATAATAACTACTGTAACTATTTAAAAAATTTAAAATTGCATATACTAAGGCTTAAATTTGGATCCTTAAAGTATGCATTACCACTTTAACAATCAAAGGAATGCACTTCTCTCTATTAAAAGGTTGCGATTTTAGCAAGTAAAATAAAAAATTTAATATGATTATTACATTGAAAATGTAAAATTATTAAATTTTCTAAATTACACAAAATCCCGTAATTTACTTAATTAGTTCCATTATATTATTCAATATTTTTAATTTTAATTTATTATCAATTAAAATAAATCTAAGTACACTTTATATTAGATTATCTAAATGTTTTTAAAATTAAAATTAAAAACACCAACAAAATATATACAAATTAAATTATACATCTCTTTAGAATTTAGGACGATTATAAAATAAATATCCAATTGATTTTTATAGAACAATAGATTAAGTAGGATTTAAATGCGCTCCAAATGACAATTCAAAAAAAACATCCCACTGTTCTTTTTTAAAAGGTTGTCTTTGTTTTAAAGCAGTATCATTTCTATGTGTATGTGTAAGTACCCCAATTTTAATTTTACATCGTCTAAATGTCCTTTTTAGACATTATATACCCGTACACCTGTATTTAATTTAATATCCCTCCAGGTGAAATCGTTTTTATACAATACACAATACTTATATATATATACATATATATACATTCAACAATTCTGAATTCTGAATCCTGAATCCTTAATGAAGTTATCCCCCACACATTTCATCTATTTTCATTTAAATTTTCATTTTTTTTTTTCTTATGCTTTGCTGTCTCTCTCTTGCAGAGCTAAATGTAAACACCATTTTTATTTGTGGTAGTGAACACACTAAAATAAAATATATAAAATTCATTCACATGGGAACAATATGGTAGCCCTTATATGTCAGCAGAAGTAAATTCAAACAAAGTTATAGAAAAGTAAAAATCAAAAAAATTAAAAAAAAAAGGAAATGAAAATTCAAATAACAAAAGTAAAACAATAATAATTTTTTTTTTATCAGGCGGAAAATGCTGAAAATTTTTTTTTTGAAATCCTTTTATAAGTGAATTACAATGAAAACTTTTTTTTTTATTTTTCTTATTTTTTTTTTTTTGTCGAAATACTTTCACCTCCGAATATAGAAAGTTTTCTATTCTCTCCGCACTGTGTGATTTGAAAAGATGTTTCAAATGTAAGTGTATTGCGTGACTTTTACTTTAATATCCGGTTGAGAGGTTTTTCTTTTTGAATACACTAAAATACAATTGGATTTTTATTTTGTAATAATTTATATATTTATTTTGTGGTACATTGGTTTAGAGAGGTTCCTTCGATTACAATGTAATTTATTAAAAGTCTTGTAATAGTTTTAAGAGGCGATTTATAATGTTTCAATGTGATATGAATATAGAAAGTAGGCATAAGAAAATGTCCCCAGCGAATACGGTTTTTTAATTGAATAAAACTGTAAACCTTCAATTTTAGTGTTTTAATTCCTTTTTAAGGAGTTTAGGGAATTCACCAAGTTATTTAGACTAGACTTCAGTTTCTTTAATTGGTGTATTTACTAAGCCGTTCATTACTCCGCTGTAGCTAGTGTATAAAACTATTCGAATACACAAATTGTAAATTTTGTGCGCCATCTATTATCTTACACAAGAGTTATTTTTATATTTATATTAAATCTTATCTTATATTACGATATAATTATACAATTTTACGATTTTTTTTTATTAGATATTATCTGGCCGGGGTTTGAACCCAAAACCTTCCACTTGAAAAATCAGTGTCTTAACTACTACGCTATTGGTCAGATGGCCCCAACCAACAATGTAAGCTACGGTTACATTTATCAATTACTATTCGATTTTTAACAATTGTTTGTATACTGTAATCTCTTTCTTTATCGGCTTTAACATTCACTGCCTATGGGGGATTAATAAATTTTACTAGATACTTAATTATAAAAAAGAAACGTGTAAATGATATTTAATTAAAATAAAATGTAATTGAATAAACGTGCGTCAATTTAAAAAAAAAAAGGAAATTTTAAATCTTAGATGTAAGAGTAAAAAAAAACACCACTTGTGAAAATTAGAACTTGAAAATTGAGAATTTCGTATAGACTGAAAACAATCACTTTAACCGCAATTCCAAAAAAAAAAATAAACTTCTTTTTTTTTGTTGCTGCTTTAAATTGTTCTGACAGGAAAAGTTTTTATTTTTCTTTATCCTGTTGGAACATCCCAAGGATTTGTTAAATTTTCTTTTTTGTTTTTTTTTTATATTTATTTTTTCTTTTAAATTGAAAATTTTTTAATATTTTCAAGAAAATTTAAAGAAATATCTTTAAACACAGGATGTTTAATAGAAAAGCTTTAAATTGGGAATAAATTTATACGTATACATTTATATATATATATATAATATTAATAGAGCATTTATTTGTGTAAATCCGCTGGGATTTATTTTTTTATTCCTTTTGTTTTTGTTTCTAAACATTTATTGTTTTTGTTTAAGATGTAAACAAATAACAAGTATTTTGTTGTTTAAATGAGAGGCTTTTAATGTATTTTTCGCGCTACGTGCGATACACAATTTTTTTTTAATGAAAATTTTTGGTAATGAAATTATTTTATTTTTTATTGTCATAAATTGGTAAGAAAACATAAATTTAAAACTTTTAATTTTATGGATACGAATTATTTGAAAAGAAAATGTTTAAAGCGATGCGTTATTCTTCGTATAATAATAACCAAATACATAATGCTGTTAGTATATTCGCGTCGCGTCAAATGTCGTGTCAATTTAATTGGTTTAAATAAAAAGCATCCCGTAATGTTAAATAATAAGGGCGATCCAAGAATTACTGTATTTACTAATTTTATTCGATTTGACGTTTAATAATTTTAGAAACCAACTGTCAAATCAAAATTTTTTTAAATTTGTTTACGAGTGCTGGATTAAAATGAAAAAAAAATTTAAATATTCAATTAATTTTTAACTCAATTCTGGAGGAAAAACGCGAACATTTTTACAGAATTATTTATTGGATACAAAGACTGACGAGCGTTTTAACACCATCTTAAAGTACTGTTCCAATGGTTGCGTTACGTTAAGTGACACTTTGATATTTAAACAGAATACATTTTAATAAATTCCAGTTATTCTTAAGCAACAAAGTATATGTTAAAAGAATATTTCATATTTTTAAGTTGTATTGAATTTAAAATTTGTCAATATAATATTTTCGGTTTAAAGTTTTTAAAAGTAAAATTCAATCTTAATCATATAAGAATTACTGTAATGTTTAAATAATATAGACTTAGGGGTGCTTAGAGGATTATTTATAGGACCAATTTTTAAAATGCTGGAGAATCAAGAGATCTTCAAATAAACACGATTTGAAATAATAAACATAGATTTATTATATCATATTATTTTCAAATTAGGTTGATAACTTTAATAATGACGTCCTTAATAATTCAAAGTTTAGTTGACATATGTTAGCTGAGAATATATTTATTTTTAACAAACTCATTGTTGAATAAAATGATTCACATGTTATAAGCGGTTTCTAAAATATATATATATTTATATATATAATATTCGGAACCACGAAACTAATAATATTAGTTTTTACCCAAACTTTACATAAAATTATGTTTATTACAAAATTTAAATATATAACCGATATTGATAATGCATATCGTCAATGATACGCAATACTAATGTTACAGAATTTACAGTACCTTCTCAAAAGCTTTATTTCATATTTATAGAGAGATTAAATAGTAAGCCATAGTTCAATTCCATAAGTTCATTTAATTATATAATGTTCAATTTAGTTTTTAAGTTTCTTTAGAACACTCAACATTGTTGGAACAAATAAATAGGTTTAGATCTGAATATAAGCCATGTTTCATGTAAATACCAGTTTGATGACAAATAAAACACCCTGTAAACTAATATTTAAAATTCTTAATTTTTTTTACAATGTCATCGTATTTATATATGAAGCAATATAATTTCCAAATAAGAACATATACTATCATCTCCCACACAAAAAAAAAACAGTCATTGTGTTATTTCTTTCTTATTTAAAATTCAAAAGTTGTATTTACTATTAAAAAAGATGAAAACATACAAATCTTCAACTGTAACACCAAAAATAATTGAATTACATAAAAAAAAAAAAAATCAAAAGTACAATATTACATTTATAAGTATATGTATAATATAATATTTCCAATTCACCTTTCTTACGACCCATTTTCAATACATTTTTGAATAGATTCCATTCAATCTATTTAGAAAAAATTTGTTTAAATAAAACTCGTTTGATTTAAGATATTTCTGTTAAATATTTGCAAAATATTCCAAAATAAAATCGAAATAAGTTATTTTGTTAAGATATTCTTCTTTTTATATTCGAACTTGTTTATATATATATATATATATATATATGTCATGTCAAAGATTCTTTAACGCATACCTTCTTTTAATAAATTTATAATAAGAAAATAAAAAAAAAAATAAACAAACAAATACTTATTGATTGAATTTTTTTTGTATTGTGTGAAATAGTCTCAGAAATTCGGTTTAGAATTAACCTAAAAAACAAAAAGCAAAACATAACCTTGTTCTACTATACATTAAATTTCATTTTGAAATGCATTAAACACAAACACATAACTACTCTTTAATCCGTTTTTTTTTTTTTTTTTTTTTGAATTAACATTTAAACGTGCTTAACGATTAAATGGAAGAAGGGGCGGGGAGGGTAAACACAGAAGAAAGAATGAAAAATGATATCCTTACCATGAACCAAAATCAAGGATATTTGTTATGTAAGGTAAGTACATATATATATAATATGAAACATAAGTAAAACATGTATAGTTTATTATGTCAGGTACAATAGTTCGTGATACTGTTTTTTTTTCCAGTTTATTTCAAATTATTTCTTTTGTTTTTATTTTAACCTATCCAAGAGTAAGTTTTTTGTAAAATTAAAAATTTTTTTTTTGTTTTTACTTGTCTGTCAAACTGACTGAGCATAAAATTATGATGGATATCTGGTATAATATTGTTTTTTTGTTAAATATTAAATGTTTTTTGGATTGTTATAAATTTTTATTATTTTTTAACTTAATTTAAAATTTAAATTAACCTGGTAAAATGTTTGAAAATTATGGTATATCAGTGTTAATAATTGATTTGTCTTTATTTCACACCTAAAAGTATGCAATATTTTTTAATCAAATTAAATCGTAACACCTAAAAGTATGCAATATTTTTCAATCAATTTTTTTTTTTTTATTGTTATTGTATTAAAATAAAAAAAGCTAAAAGCCGTATTGTAAAGTTTGGTTGCTAAAAATGAACATAGATAAATATGTTAGACCTTAAGCTTAAACTAACATAAATATTAGTTTAAGCTTAAGGTCTCATTAGGCCAACGATATTACATGCTGGATCAATATGGTTCAACATAAGCGCAAGTCAAATATAGACAATTAGGAACTTTGAAAGAAAATGTATAAGAGTTTTCGTAAATCTACATAGAAAACCAGAAACGGATTTCAAACATTTTTACTCTAATAAAGGTGAAAACTCAATAAATACGCATTATACGCTTTGACAAGTTGCACGCTTTTGACATTTATGTATGTATTGTTGAATATTTATCTGAGAGCTAACCACATCGTAAATCTTTAAGCGCATAGGAAGCACAAATTAGGCCAACTTTGAACTTTTTTGTGTTCTTAACGCTTTTGACATTTAAAAAAAAGTAAAAAAATCTAATATCAAATATATTATACCATAACGAAGAGTATATTAAAAAGAGTTTCAAGACCAGGTTTTATTGCGTCCGAACATTTTATCTCTTCTTTTGATAATAAAAGTTTTATTCAAAACCATTATATGTACATTGTACACCAATTATATCAATATAGTAGACGGGCTACATGCAAACGCATAGAATATAACACAAGATACGATTTACGAGGTTTTAAAAAAAACTACTTATACAACATAATTGCATACTTATAGGGCAATTTGTTAAAAACTTTTTTTTATACTTATTAACAAAATTTAATTAAAAAAAAACTGTTATTTGAGTGACGGAAAAAACTCAATATACATATTTACACAACTTTTATTTTGTTGTTGTAAAAGAAAATAATGTGGTATGTTTGAAAAAAAAAAATAAAACTAAATTGTGTTGATGGCATCAGGAAATAAGTTTTAGGTTTCTTTTGGTTATTTTTTTTTTTTTTTTTTAATATTTATTTTAGCGTAATAAACAGATTATTTGCATATCATAGTTTGTTGAGCTTTAACCCAACCAACAATATACATTAAAAATGATTTAACTCTACCCAACAATAATATATACAATTTTCGGTATATGAACACAACTTCTTATGAACATAAAATATGCACATACGTATATGTATATCTTTTTTGCCACAAATTTTGACCTTTTTGATGTAAATACCATGAATTATTGTTTATAAGTATCTTAAATTGTCTAGATTTATATTTTGTCACTGTCCTTTTTAAGATAAAATACAAACATAGTATAATGTTTTTTTTTTTATTATAAATTGTAAAAACAAAATAAAGAATAGAAAGCATAGGAAATATTAAAAAAAAATTTGGTTTAATTAAAAGTTGTGCAATTTTAAGCAAATTTATCAGAATTAAAAATTATTCTATGGTTTTTTAAAGTAGGCATTTAAAATGATCGAATATTAAAAAAACCATAATGATTAAGAGAATGGTATTTTATTAAAAATTATTACTTGATGCGGTAAAAACATGTAATTGAATGTAACTAACTACATGAAATAGGTCGGTATTACAAGTATGTGTTTAATTTGACAACTGATTATATTTGACTGGATATCGCTTATGTATATAAATATATGAACTTGTATAAATATTCTAGAAGCAGGGACTACTCTTTTAAATCAAACCTATGCATTTCTTCTAATGGATAAGAACTCCATACTGGGTGCCAAAATATTCCTTATTCACTCATATGATATCGATAATGAAAAAATGTATCGCGTCCCTACTCTAAATATATCACGTCGGACATTTTTGAAAGACATTTGTTACATTCAAAATATACATTTATTATTTACAACGTTTAAATATTAAGGTTTAAAAAATTTCATAAAGTTTAAATAAAGTTAAACGCCACCACCATTAAAATTAATTAATTTAATTGGCGCACGTGATTATTTTTATCGCGTCTACGGTTTTTTGAAATACAAAATAATCACTTCAATGGCTGTCCTTTATTTTCTTTCTATATCTTTCAGAATATTAGTAAATATAATCCTTATGACACTACATATACATATCCAATGCTTCAAAATAAAATAATATATACTAATCACGTTTTGTACATTTTTTTAATTTGCTTTCACAGTTGGTTCAACTCTGAACGTATATATTAATGTGAATATTATAAGAATCTAATTTAAAATAAACTCAAAAAATTAAATCTTAGCTAAATTACATAAATTCAAGTATACCTCAAAAGTTAGAATTTTACAAATTAAGTTTAAATTCTACCTCAAGAAAAATCAACATTTATTTTAACTAATTAACTTTATTTCAAAAGCCTTCAAACTAAAGTTTAAATTTATTCTGGTTCAGTTAACTTTCTGGAAAGAATTTTAAAATATAAATCCAAATCATTTTTAAAAAAAAAAGTCATTATAAACTATTCTGATTACCATTTTATACAGTTTTTTTTTTTTTTTTAATATAGTTTAAACAGAAAGTTTTTTAACCAAGTATTTGCACAGTTTTTCTTAAAGTATTTAAAAAGAAAACTTTTTGCAAGACGTCAAGATGCCTTAAACAATTTAAGGAATTTTCTAATTTCTTCTTTATAAATAAAATTGTAAAAGATTAAAAAAAAAAAAAATGGAAATAAAATATGTATAAAATTAAAGTTTGCTTAAAGGATGCAACTAAATTAACTTCATTTCAGTTTTTCTTTATTTCTTTTGTAAAAAAATAAAAAAAATCAAAAATAACAAAGGAAAATGCTCCTTTTCATAAAAGAACATTTTATTTCTAATGTTAAGCAAGTAAATTAACAGTAGAAATGAAATTCGCTATCGTTACTTTGATAACAGTAGTTGTTAATTTGTTATATAATATCAGCTATTAAATTGGAGAATGGAATATAAGTACTGAAGAAGTCTGCAAGTCGTAGATGCAATACGTAGTTGTATTTTAAAATAAAAATTACTGAAATTAAAATTTAACTCGTAAATGTAACTCGTCTTTTCTTTTTTAATTTAAATTTATCTGCCGCAGTATTTATTGTTTTCTTATACAGTATTATCGAATTTAAGATGTAGCATTTTAACTTAGTCTTCGATTGATTAGTCATATATAACTTCCTTCCAATTTTGTGCTAATTGGAGTTCATGGAGTTATTGAGTTAATATACTTATAGTATGAATTTAAAAATAGATTTCATATGAGAATCAATTTATTTTAAATTCGATAGAGTAGAATTTCTAGTACAAAAAAATATATTTGAAAATATTAAAGATACCTCTTTAAAGTATTAAAACAATGCAAATAATATATAAAGTTCTGTTTTCTCTTATAAATCAATATGTTCTAAAATTTTTTATTTTTAATATTTTGACTTAACTTAAAAATACTTAAATTTAGTTACTTCCAAAATTATGATATTTTTTATCGAAATAATACGACAAAGTACAAGATATTTGAATCTAACATTTCTGAAGTTTAAAGACCCACTGACAAAATTATTTGTAATCAAAGCAAAGTAATTGAATACAACTATTAAAATAATTTATTCAATGATATTTACGCTAACTTACAAATCAAAAATACTTACTTATTATTTTTTACCTAATTTGTTTTTTAAAATAAAATAAATTCATATTCTACAATTTAATTTTGATAAAGTGTTGTTATTTCAATAAAGATTACTTCAAGACAATTTATACTGTGAAGTATTAGGAAAATGAGATAATTTATAATTACTACTTCTTCATGTACACAAATATATTATAAAGACCCTATTACAGCAACTATTTTAATCATTTAAAATCACGAAACACTGTAAATAACACAGTGGTAGAGAACGACAAATAGAAAGACAATCAAATATTATGAATTTTAATAACATTTTTATTTCGAAAATTCTATTCCTATAACTTTCTTTTGTACATTAAAAAAAAAAAAAATTTTGTTCTTGAACAATTCGCTAAAAATAATGATGGTCATTCGTTCTATTTGAATAAAAAAAAAAAAAATTAAAAGAACAAGGAAGTAGTTCATCTTATTTTATTACTAGCTACATTGTATAAAAAATTACTAAAATTAAAGAAAAACTGTACCATCATTTTATATATGTATGTATGAGTTTATTTAGTGAATTATATCAATTTGATAAAAGAATAATTCTTATAGATTATCTTTAAGTGAGAAACTTTTGTTAGTTTTGCGATTTTATCATATCCGGTATCCAGTCTTAAAGGCAGCCAAAATACAAAAAGTATTATTTTTTGTTATCTGACAAAATACTCGTTTTTATTATTACATACTTACTCCATTTAAAAAAGAGTATTTTTGAATTTGAAAATATATAATTTTTTTTGTTATATTTTTTTTTTTTTTATTTATTTAATATTTTGGTTACATAAAAATTGTTTGGCTAGAATTTAATTTTTATTTTAAAAATTACTTATGAATATACTTACTTATATAATAATAAACATTTTATTTGCCAAATTTTATTTTATTACATTCGTCTGATTACATTTTAAATATATAGTAGTTTATAAAAAACGGATAATAAATTGGGAAATCAGTAATAAGTTTTTTTTTCTATTCAGTAGGTCCTTAAAAAATTTATTTATATTTCAACTTAAGCTTTTTAAAATATTAATTGGAGATGTGTAAGATTTCTTTAAGATATTTTTTTTTATAATACAAATCTAGTTTACTTATAAGAAAATTTATTGGTATCATTAACTTTTGAATGAAAAGTTTTTGATATATATATATAAGTATATTTTCAAATTTTATATATATATATATATATTTGTATATAGATTCAAATTGAAATTACAAGCATTTTGGCGCTTTAAGTGTTTTAAGTAAATCGAATAATGGATGATATTTTCAATATTTTGTAAGATATTTTCCAAAAAAATAAATTCGTTTGAATTAAATACAAAAGTAAAGCTAATTTTTTAGGAAAATTTGAAAATATTTTAATAAAATAATTCCGTAACTGGCATTAAAATATCAAAAATATATAAAAAAATTTCCATTATTCTTATAAAATGTACTGATTATAAATATTTAAAAATCTTAAAATAAAATAATAATCAGTTTAAAAAAAATTTAAGAGATTAAATACTTTTTAGTTGTATAAGTAAGTATATAAAGCATTATAAAACTAAATTTTGAATTAAATTATTTATATTTTTAATGGTTTTTTAAACATTATTAATTTTTTTTTTAGATCCAATCAGTCTGTTTAATTGCATTTTCATTTATTTACAAAACCTTATTTCCATGAAATAAACATGTAAACAATTAACAATCATAAGCTATATAATTGAAATATAATAAAGGAACATATTATACAATTTTCAATATAATTTTGTTTTAATATAAATTTAATTAATAATAAATGTATTTTTTTCTAAAATTTTCTAAATATTAAATTTAAATGTTGATAGTGTCTTAAATATTTCTGACAATATCATTTTTACATTCAATTTTTTATGTACCACAAAGTTTCAATTGAAACTTCTATTTCGATTAAAGTTGTTGTTTTTTTTTTATTATTTTATTTCATTTTTATTTCATTCTTAAGATTTATTTTTTTTTTAATTTTCTTTCAGTAAAAAAGAAAATATGATTCCATTTTCATAACAAGATTTTCTCTTCTTTTTATAGCAGTTTGTATTAAATACAGAATATAGGAATCTTGATATGAAATATACTTATATATTTATATATAACCATGTATATAAATGAAAATCTCGGAAACAAATTTTCTTTTTTTGTTTGCACTCTGAATAAATTTAATTTTTCATTGTTATGAAAGTACAAAAGATTGTAAATATAGCGTTAAAAGAAGGTTTTCCCTTGTAAAATAATCATTTCCTTACTTTTTAATTTTAATACTAAGGTAAAATATCATATATATATATACATGTATGTACGTTTATGCATAAGTAATAAAGACTGTTTAAAAAGTCTAACTGAAATATTGTATTATTAAATTTTATTAAAGGTCTTTTTAACAAAATATTATAAAATGATGGATGTACAAATTATAATACAGTAATGAATCCTATTGCTCCAGCCACTGATAACTGATAAAATTCAAATTTTTTGATAAGTTTTTTTTATACACTAAAACCATATTTGATAAAAACTTAACAAAGTTTTGATTAATAAAAAGAAATTATCAATGGAAAATTGTTATTTGATTATTTAATAAGTGATGGTGGCTGGGGCAATAGGTCGAGTTTAAAAGTAATCTAGCAAATATAACTGATGTTACAAAAAAGTATATTAATATTCATATTATATTTAAATAATTTTAACAAATAAAAATTCTTAAAAAAAACTTTAATATTTAATTGTTAAAAATTGTTATTTCATTTAATTAATAGAAAAAATTTTGAAAACTTTTTGAATACATTCAGATTATTTTCAAAAACTTATTTACTAAGTATCTTAGGTCTACAGAATTTTGAAATAATTATCCTTGTTTTTTACAGTACTGACTTCAAATTTATGCCCAGAATTTAATTCCTTATCAAATACAAAAATATAAAATTAAATTAAGTATTTAATTATTTAAAGTTTTGTTTACTTAGAATTTATTTAATTAAAACCAAATTATTGATTATTAATTCTTAAGATAATTTTAATTAATAGTTATTCAGTGAAATCTCACAGAAATTAAAAATTTTAATTTTAGTAAGTTTTAACATTTATTTTTGTAAAAAGAGAGTTAGCATATATTTGTGCCTTTGTTAATTATTTTTAGAAGTTTAATATTATTACATTATATTTTTTTAATTATAAGAAAAATTTTTAATTTATCTATGGATCTTTAAAGTCTATCAAAGATAGTCGATAGTTCAAAATATAATAAATAACCACTGAGATATTATTTTTTATTATATACAATATAAGTAAGAATTATATTATTACTAAGAGAAAAAATTTTTAAAATAATTTGTATGTTATATGTATATATATATTTATATTTAATATAACTTAGGATGTTTACTACTATTCTTAATTGACTGAAATGTAAATTGAATTTTTAAAATTCTTATTTAATTGATATGATATTTAACAGATAAATTGTTCAAAATTAATGAAAATGAATTTGTAACTTAAATTAGACTACCAAAAAAAAAATATTATATTAAAACTTTGATTCTTCAGCAAATAAAGGTAATAAAATAAATTGCATTTAGATTCTCAGACATTATTTAGTTTTTTTTCATAATAATTTTTAATTCATTGTGCATTGAGTGTTAATAATATTTTACCTTATTTATGATGAGTTATTTTTTTAAATTATTTCTTAAAAATTCTCAATTAAATTATTTTTAGCTTTTAATTGTATATATATAAATATATTTATATATATATACGTATCTTATTTACTAGAGTTTTAAATACTAGATCTCAATCTATTGGGGAAATAATAAAATTCAGGAATTAGAAAATTAGATTGCAATTGTAATTGCATTCATATGTATGAAATTTCTTATAAAAATAAAATGATTATTCAGGATTTGGCACATCAGCATATAAACAATCAATTACATGTAAAACATGTTTTCTAAATAATCTTTGTTTATGAGCTGGCAAAGATGTAACATCTGGCAAAACTGATTTAAAAAATAATAACATTGGATGATCATCTTTTGTCACAGATGATGATGCTGATGATGATAATTGTACTTTTTTGTTAGTATTTCCCTTTACTTTCCCTTTTATCGGAAGTTTTCTTTTTCTTGGATTTACATTTTCATTACTTGTACTTTGTACGGCTGAACTTACATTATTATCATTTTTTTCAATATATTCATTTGTATCATTATCTTCATTTACTTCGTTAACTTCGTTAACTTCATTTGCTTCGTTATCATCATTATCATTATACGGATTATCTCCATCAACAAAAAGCGTTTCAGGATAGTCTGGTAAAATTGATATATTTGGTTTCATATCAAATTCTGGTTCACACACAACTTCTTGATGAATGCCGGTTGTTGTCGTAATACTTCGTCTATTGTGTGAACTTGAAATAGAATTTTCATCATTAAAACTGACATCATTATGAGATTCATCTTCGGAACTATAATTTTCTGAATCCGATATTTCTACGATTGGTACTGCATTTCCTGATTTTGTAGTTTTTATATGTGGTATAATAAAACTGATATCATCTTGATATCTATAACGTTTTTCTAATTTATAATATCTTATAAAATTACTACGTAATTTTTTCCATGTAGCTCTGCAGATATCCTCTAAAAAAATGAAATAAAATAGAATAAGGTAATTTTGTTAATCAAAGAGATTATTTTATAACTATATAGTTTTTTAGTTTTAATATTAATTTAATAATTATATTTACCTGATTTTCCCATTTCAATTGCAATTTCAACCCAAGCAATTTCTTTTTTCTGCATTTTCTTATATTCTTCTGATGTTGTATCCCATAGTTCCTTTCGTTTTTTTACATTATTCAATAAATTAATATGAAAATCTTTTTTTCCATCCATTTTTATTTAATTCTTTTGTATTTTGAGATTATTGTTTCTTATAGATTTTTTTATTTTCTTTTCATTAATTTTTCTTTTAGCATCACAATTCATCCACTCCCGAAAACACTGAAACTAAGCGACATCAAGTTATTGAACAGTTTCAAATGACTTAGACTTCAATTTAATTATTAAATTATATTTAAAACGAAATATATTATACAACAAATAAGTAGTTAAAAACAAAATTTTTACAAACGATTATTTTATAACCGATTTCTTTCATAGTATAGTCGAAATTAGTATTTAATTTTTTTTGCATACTTTTAGGTGCAATGGTAGTAAAATTCAATAAGTATTACTATTTGATTATGCCTTAGGCCATTTAATATTTTAAAAAATTGTATATATTAAATAGTTAATTAATATACAAAATCTTTTTGCAAGTCTACGAATTCCTATAGTAGTTATATTAACTATTTTAAGTAAATATTAAATTAACCCTACAAATAATTTCTATATTTTAATTTAAGTATTAATATAAGTATGGTTTAAATTAAATACCCTTTCCCGCCACAATATAACAGTTAATGTATTAATTTTTAATTTTAATAAATAATATTTTTTTCAATAAATTACTCATTCTAAAAAAAACAAAACCACAGAACCACTTTAATAAGTGGTACATAAAGATTAAATTATTGAACTTATTTTAATTAAACCATAAAATATTTAAAAAATTTTATTAAAAAATAAATGAATTTTAATGACAATTGTAAAATAATCATATTAATGGGTTTTTTTTTCAACACTTATGATAAACCACAAAATAAATGTAATTTAATTGTGGTGTCGTTAAGTTCTATATATATATATTTATGAAATTCAATTGATTGTAATCTCCATATATCAATAAAATGTTACTTATGCAAGTATTAAAAATATATTGTAGCAATTATAAATTCAATTATTAATAATGACGAAAATAGCAAACGAATGACGAAAATAGCAGTAAAACAAATTTTAATTAATATTTATTACTGTTCACAATTTTCTAGTTGAAAGAAGCAACCAATCTTTACTATAGCAAGTGCTTACATAAGTACATTCCTCAATATACAATTTATTCATTATTGTAGTAGTATTTTTTGTTAACAGAATACACTATAGGATAATAAATTAGGAACTTACAGAACCCTGAGTATTTGAGGATCATACATAGTGATCGGTAAAAAAATTTCATCGACTTAGCTACTAAATCAGCTATTTAATCGCTACTTCACGCATTTACATGCCTATTTTTAAAAAAAAAATCGATAATTAAGTAGCTACTAATGTTTACAGGATGTCACCAAATTACTTCCATTTAGCTATCCACAACATTCATTAGTTAAAATGAAGCCATTTTCTCTAAGTGACAGCTTAACTTATTCATAACTTCTAAAAAATTAATCTCCAGCCATTTGGCACATCATGTACAAACTAGCTGAATACTCCAAGCCAAGCTTCTACTCCAACACCATCTTGCATATTAAACAATAAAAACAATATCAACACTAGATTTAGTCATTGCATTCATATACTTAAATATAGATCAATTAATTATTAACTTAACAGCTGGGTGGCACAGTGGTTAGAGTTCCGACCTTTCATGCGAAAGACCCGAGATCGAATCCCAGTGAAAGTAAAAAAGCTTTTCTGGTTTTCAACTCGACTCAGTTACCATTCGCCATTGGTTTCAAATTAATAGCTTAATCAATAATTAATAATTATAAATCTTATATAAAATATCCATTAATATAACAATATAAACAAATGCAAAATATAAACAAATAATTTAATTGAATAATATAACTCACAGATATAGAATAACATAAAATTTAAATACAAAATACTTATTACAATATAAACAAAAATAAATATGTATTATCTATTGAATATCTAAGGCGTTTTCTACATGTAGTACTGTACCTAGTACTATCTCATATTTAAATTGTATGTGGAATTCATTAAGATCAATTGTGTACATATAATATAGACAGGCTAATTAGCCTAATAGTTAAACAATTAGCGCTTAAAGAAAATTAAAAAAAAAATACCTTAAAATCTATAAACTTAGGATTGATTAACTTAAATATACAATATATATATTCGTATGGAATTAAAAAAATTTTTTTATTATTAGAATAAAAAAAACTAATAATAACATTTCTAATCCAATTTTTAAATTTACATTTTTCCTATGGTAAAAAATTTAAAAATAAAAATCAATAAAAAAAAATCTTATCGTTATCATAAATGTGAAAATGTTATCGGAGATATTTTATCAGTAATATTTTTAAACATGTGTTCGATAATTCGAAATTACTTATTACTTATTCGGAATGAAATTACAAAATAATTTAGGAGTCTTTCACTTGCGTATCGAATTTGTATATTTTACAAAATTTAAAAAAAAAATTAAAATAGAAATGAATTATTACGGTATAACTACTTATAGATAAGTAATAGAGTATTAAGAGATAAGCAAATACTCGTTTACTTAAGTACTAATTAATGGGTATGGGTAAAACTAATGAATAATGAAATTCTAAATGAAAATATTAATAATTTAATTTTTCTTATGCTTATAGGTTAACAAACTTTCTCTAAATATGTATACAAGTATTACTATACATAATATTATATATATTATCATATTGGTACATATATTAATTGTATTTACTTATATATAATATCCAAATTCAATATAAAGATTACTATGTTGTAATAAAACTTAAAATATTAATTTACTGATTACTTTCTATATGTATTATATTTTTATCTATAAACCTATGGTTTTTGAATTGTAATATCTTAAAACCATTGATTAAAATTAATCAGGAATCATACATACATTTATCTTTAATCAGAAATCATATACATTTATCTAAACGTAATAAAATTACTTATAATGACTAACTATCTTTATACGTAAACGTATATGATTTGTTATTTAATTTCGAATACACTAATGAATCGTATACTTAAAATCAAACCACTTAGAACTCATTCTTTAATTAATAAAATAATAATGATAAGTAAGCAGTTAGTTATACTTAAAATTATCTCGCAGATAAAAATGCCCTCTAATTTAAATTTTTGAATTTATGAATTTTAAAATCAGAATAAAGATATAAGTACTTGAGTACTTATTAATAAAATTCACAGTCATTTATTAAAAAAAAAATATTATATAATATATTAGTTAAAAAAAAATTTAAGGTCTACTACAATAGTCGATAACAATGAAAATCAATGAAAAGTCACCAGAAATGATGAAGAAACTATCAACTAGGTATTTTGAAGAACCTCTGTAAGTTCAATAGAAATAATAAAAAAATTACCAAAAAATTTATTAAGTACTTATAATATTAGTTACACTTTGTCCATGTAATATTCTCCCATGTAATATTCTTTCAAAATCTCGTGTTTTAAAACCTAATTCAGGTTGGGTACGAAGTTCCAAAAAAAACTTTCACTTAAATAAACATACATATTTAGTAAAAGACAAATATAATATAATATATGGTTACTCTGTAAAAAGCTGCATTCATTAATTTGCATCCAACTCTGAAATCTTTCCTAACTTTTTTTTTATAAATAATAAGTTAACAACAAAGCATTTAAAATAATGGGGGCTGCCACCCACAAAACCCCATATAAAAATATTACATAAATACAAATATTTATATTATACACGTTCCCCTTTTAGGAACGAACTAAAAACTATAAGAATTGAAAATCTATAAATATAATATAATGGACACCTGAAACTTGAATGCCCCGCTTAATTTTTCCAATATTTAAAATTTTTAAAATAAAAATTGAGATTTTAGTTACAAAATTAAAGAACAAAATATTGGTTTTGGTTACATTTCTATTTGAAACCTTATATTGATAAGTACTTAACGATTAGGTACTCAATTATTTCTGGTAGGTACTTAGTTACCCTTAGTTGATTTTACTTAACCTTAAACTAACTAAATACTAAAAGTAAGTATACACGTATAACTATGTTATTTTGTACCTAAATTTAAAATTTACATTCTTTGAATAATTGTCACTAACATAATTTAAGTAATAAAATTTTTTCTTTTGATTACAAAAAGTACTCATTATGTTAGAATAATATAACGATATAAGATTACTTGATAAGAATAATACCAAGTTGTAATACCAAATTGTAATACCAAATTGTAATACCAAATTTCAATAGTAATTATAGTAAATGCTACCTTTGTCATTAACTTTGATAGTTAATGATTAACCTTTAAAATAAAATAAATTTATTAAACAAATTAAAACTACTTACTTATATGAATGGTTACATTATTCTTTGTCACCATTATTATTATAGTGAATTAGAAGAGGTGTAACTTAACAAATATATTTAATTTAATTTGATTTACCTTTTATTGAAATTAAATTTTTTTTAGAAGACGATACGTTAAAAAACTTTATCACGCTAAGTTATCACGTAAAATATTAAAAAATAAAACAACTTTCAATTTAATTAAAAACTAATACAATTATTTTAAAAACATTTTTTAAAAAGTAATTTGTATTGGACATGATCGCATTTATTAATACATTAGGTTAGGTTATTGACTTAATGTCTTTATTTAGTTTACTATTAAATAATAATTGAATGAACAGATCACTAGAAAGAAAAACAAAATTCGCTTCGATATGACCAACAAAAGTCAGAAAAAATTACTAAGATTGAAAAAGAAATAAACAGAGAACCAAATAAGTTTCAATGTGTTTAAAATAAAATGTCAGCAAAATTTTTATAAAAATTACTTTTAATTCATAATAACTAAAATGATATAAACAATGCTTCGTATAGTATTTTTAATTGAAATTTATATAATAACAACACTCTTGGTTTCAAATTAAAATGATTACAATGCATTGATTTTTTTTTTTTCAATTACAAAATTCTGTAGAATATTAAAAAGAAATCCCAATTACTTAAAAAAGTACTTTATTGTGTTGCCGCTTAATTAAAACTAATTTTATAGTAAGTTAAGAACTGAATTCAGTTGAATATAATAAAAATTACACCATTAACACAAAATTATTTTTATACCTTGGGAACAATGAGCGTAGCCATGACGCAACATCGAAATTGCAAAATGTCAAAAAAAGTAGCTATCAAATTTTTCAAGCTAAATGCAAAACATTGAAAGTGTTAAAGTGACATTTAATGTAAACAAATTAAGTAAATAAACATAATAACTTTTTTAATCAGTGAATTGTAAAGTAAAAATTTATTGTTTTTTTTAATTTTTTTATTTTATTATTTAATAAAATAAATAAATTTAATTTTTTTAAATTTTAGATTTCTATATTTTCCAATTTTCAGTTAATAAGTAATAATAAATATAAATGGCTGATAAAACATAAACAATTAGTTGTCAATGTAGCGTAGTTGTTAAAAGTTTACTAATATCTGCGTCAAACGCTGCGTTGAAACTTTGTTGTTTCTTTCATTGTGGGCATATGTATTGTTTTCCCTATGTTTTACTTTTGAAATAATATTTCACTACGAGTTCATTGTCCCCTGTAGACTATATTGTATCGTGGATTTATAAAAGGATCAAATTTCGCCTCGACTCTCAGAATCCTCAGATTTTAAATGATATGCACATTGCGAATTGTATAAAAGTCTGAAATGCAATCAATATGAGAAGACATTGTCATGTAAGATTGTCATTAAAAATCAGTTACGAAATAAAATGTCAAATTACACAATTGTATGACAATTGGCAGTTGTCATGAAACTATATTATAATTTAAATGTCAAAATGAAATATTGCACATTTAAAAAAATCTTTTTTAATTATTTACTTTGTTTACACTTTACAGCATATAACTACTAACATAAGGTTTAAATACAAAATGAGGTTTATAAAATAAAGCTGGCTGTATATTGTACTTAATAATAATAATAATAATAATAATACGGATTCATGATTGGACCAGCTTCAATACGTCCAATTATTCGAGGGCTTCTCAAATTTTTGAAATTGAATTCCCTAATTTACAACTTATTATTTAATAATATTAATAATAGCTATTTAATAATTAAACTCAAAATAACATTCTATCTTTTTTAATAAATTCCAAAACTATTTTGTTATACCAAAATAAGTTTAATATAATTCAAGGATTAGAACCAAAAAAAAAAAACAAGGACAAAAACCATTATCAATGTCCCAGATGTAAGATAAATAAATAAAAACAAAGTATATACGTATATAAAAAGTAATTTAATAAAATAAAAATATAAAAACTATAAAGGGGCAGCAATAAAAGGCAGATAAATTATACATTTTAGGTAAACAATTATATCTATACAGGCTTAGGTATTCTGAAAATTTTACTAAAAACCTAATAACCTAAATTTTCAATTACTTACATACCTACTATAAGTAATATAATAGTATATAAGTATATAGTTTTATTGTTGAGGTCCCCTATCAACAGTAAAGAATAAAAAATATCCTATTTCCTATGTATTTATAAATTATTTTATATAGATATATGTATATATATATATAAACAAATATTTATATATTTAGTAAATATAAGCATAATGCATATTGAATGAAAAGTGTTATACAAAGAAAGAATTCAATAAATACTCAAATAAATAATATTCAATGGAAAACTGCATTCATATTATGGTAATTTAATTATATATTGGTCAAATTTTACTTTTGTATTTTTAAGAGGAATTATCTTTTAAGAGTACTTATTTATTTATAAAATATAACTACTATTAGGTATTATTGATATTTATTTTTATTTTTAATTTATTTATAAGATACATACAAATTAAATTGACCATAAGATAATATTGAACCTTGATTATGCGGCAAATAATTTTAAATATTATATTTAAATATTTAATGTAACTATTAAGATTTTTTGTTTGAAAATAAGAATTCACATACTTATACACTTATGATACACTTAGTTAAGTTCAATAAAATACTTCATATTTAAAATAAAGTATTGAAAAATAATCAATACTTAATAATGCAACAATATATAAAATATATGTTTTAAGTATTACAGTTCGATATTTGATAAATATAAAGCAAAGTAAACAATATTTGGTATATATATATATACAATATAAAATTGTTCGTCGTTTTTCTTAAGAGGGCTTTATTTCACAAACCATATTATCAGTACATAATCAAATAATCAAATAATAATTTTTTTGATATGGTTCTGTTGCACCAAACCCACATTTGACAATAACTCAATTAAGTTTTGATTAGTAAAACATATACTCACTTTGACTGTATGTATTTAATTTATTTATTTATTTATTTGTAGTACCAGACAATAATAAATATTGGCTGATAATATTAATCCTTTACCGATTTGACATTTGGACTTATTATTAAATTATTGTAATATACACTACATTTTTAGTTAGATATGATCCGACCAGGGTTTGAACCCGAGACTTTTCGATTGAAAAGCTGCCACTTTACCACTGAGCTATCGGGCATAAATACAACTGAACTGACAATTTAAACTACAACTGAAACTTTAAAAATAAGGAAAATTAAAACAGTTAATAAATACTTTAAAGTACTTAAATTAATATAAATGAATGAAAAACGAGGAAGAGTGTAGTAGAGTAGACTGTGTCAACTCTGGGATACCCGTATGACCGTAACATAACATTATATCATCCGGTTAATTACTTTTGGCTTTATTAAGTGTAGTGGAATACTCATATAAAATAAAGAGTTGTATGGCAGCTACTCGAACCCACTCCACTAGACCAACCAAATTTTGCAGAAACTTTGGCCATAAAACTAAACTATTTTTGACAAAATTTCAGACACGCAGCTGTAATAGGTACAGAGTAATGCTCATATAAAAAAAGAAGTTGTATGGCAGCTACCCGAACCCATGGACCAAAATGGCTGGATTTAAATAGCGATGACGGCTATTGCAAAAAAACGAATTTGCGAAAATTTCAAGATCCTAGCTCCTTTAGTTTTTGAGTTATTGTGCGGACGGACAGCCGGACAGACGGACGGACGGACGGACAGACGGACGGACATACATAGCTAAATCGATTTATTTTTCGATTCTGATCCGATCCATACACTTGAGTCTATATCTACCCCCCTCCTTCTCTGCGTCTGCGCGTTTAGTTTTTGAGTTATTGTGCGGACGGACAGCCGGACAGACGGACAGACGAACGGACATACATAGCTAAATCGATTTATTTTTCGATTCTGATCCGATCCATACACTTGAGTCTATATCTACCCCCCTCCTTCTCTGCGTCACAAACGTAATGGCAAATTTATTATACCCTTTGACTATATAGTCATACGGGTATAAAAAGGGTTTTAAAAAGCCCATTTCCAATTGAATAATGTTTCGTAAGAAAGAAGCTCTTTTTATAATTGAGAAGAACTGTTAGCAAATATCACTTAATATATATACTTAAAAAAATATTTGGCAATGTATATTGCACCAATCACTTGGCATATGTAGGTTTTTTTTTTTTTTTAAACGCTAACTGTTCAACTGTAAGGCTAATAAGCCTGTCTATACCATAGGTACATGTTGGAACAGGGGGTCATATTATATTCGTGTTATTAGAATTGGTCTTATTGAATTCCACATACAATTTAAACATGAGATAATACTAGGCCTTATAACATGTAGAAACGTCTTAGATTTTTAATATTTACAATTCTATTTTTTGTTTATATTGTAATATTTTGTATTTAAATTATATGGTATTCTACATCTGTGAGTTATATTATTCAATTAAATTATTTATATTTTGCATTTGTTTATATTAATGTATTTTTTATGTTATATAATTATTAATTATTAAATAAGCCATTAATTTGAACCCAATGGCGAATGGTAGCTGAGTCGAGTCGAAAACCAGAAATGTTTTTTTTTCACTTTCAGCAGAATTAGAACCCGGACCTTTCCGCATGAAAGATCGGCACTCAATCACTGTGCCACCCAGCCGTTATTCAAGTAACAGGTAGAAGTATTTAAAAACACAGAATTTTCTTCTTTTAATCCCTTTCACCTTCTCAAGAACGAGCAATACTTAAAAATATTTGCCTAAATGACTCACATAATTATTTTCACGGGTGTAAATCCTCTCCAAATTTAATTTTCCTTAGGTAAAATTACTCCGTTACTTATTTTATTCGACTCGCTTCATTTTATTTGAACTGTCAAAATATCTCAATACATATTGAGAGTATTGTGTCCATGCAATTATAGAGTAAAAAATATCATGTAGCATAACCTTAATTTTTTTACAAATTGAGATTACAAAATCATACTAGTATAGAATTTAAAATTAAATAATTATTTTCTCTTTCACTAAAATTAGAAATTGTAAAACAAATTCTTCATTTGTAATTTATTATTTCCAAGAGAAATATGTTATATATGCCGCATATGGAATTTTGTCATTGTAAACAAATAGGTTCTGAGATCTATTTCATTAAATTTACAATTTTACAACTTTTACAATTTTCATAAATTGTTTTTGTAAAATACAATCAAATTTACAAATTTGTTTTTGCAAATTTTAAGATTGTAAATTTGGCTTGTAAATCAATAAGCGGCCCTGATGGTGATAAAATTTAAATTAATTCATGAATCATCACTTATATTTTAGTGATATTTTAACTTCTATTTCTCAACTACTTATTTGCCTCTCTTTTCAACTAATGTCCTAACATAGGTCGTAAAAAGACCATGTCAAAAGCATATGTTTAACGGAAAAATTTGTTTCATTTGTTCTAAAGTTGTAACTTGTAACTATAAGTAAAGAAAATTAACAAAATGAAAATCTAAGATTTTATTTTACAATTTTCATCTTATTGTGCGAACATAACTTTAACTTGGTGGGAGTAAAGATTTTCAAGAAAAGACAATTCTATATAATATACAACTATACGTGTGTACGTATTTTACGTCTTCTGACCAGTTTTTTCCTATTATGCTAATTTTATCCTTTGGGATAAATAATTTATTTTTTTAATTTAGTAACAAAGTGTATGCATGATTTATTATCTTTGAAATTTTCTTTTCTGGATATTTAGCTGAATGCTGTCTTTGGATCAGAAACCATTACTGGAAAGAAAAAATTTCTCCAGAGTTATTAAAATTACTATGGAGTCACGAAAATTCTATTAATATTCTTCAAAAGTTTTCCTTTATTTTTTTTTTAGAAAAACAATTGAAAAGTTGTAATGATGGCTTATAATATACATTTTATATCTAATATCAATATAGGACCTCTTCGTAATGACTATTTGGAAATTGTCTTGTATATTATTTGAAATTGTCTTACCCAGTATATTTAAATACAAAAAGGTAATATACTTTAGAGAGTTTTATAATTATAGTGAAGAAATTTTAATTTATTTTTTTTTTGTGAAAATTGGTTTTCTGTTAAAAGTAATGGAAAAATGTTTAAAATGCAATCTTTAGTATATAATCTAAGGAAATCTACAATTTAATCGGGTTAGACTTGCTAGATTTTAGAATTTAATTTTCAAAGCGATGTTTTATGTAATCGATTTTCTAAGCATGGTTCATAGTTTTGTTATATACACTCAACTCTTTAAATAATCAATTCATAGTTTTCTAAATAAGTTGAACATAATGTAATTTTAATGAAACCATTGTAACTATAGTTACATGATGATAAAAAAGTACATAAGGCTATAAACCTTTTAGCGCCAGTTAACACTTCCCACGTAACACAATATTATAAATCTTATTTAAATAATTTACTAAAATAATTATAATTTATTTATTTTGTAAAAGACCTTATTTAATACTATATTAAGTACTATTCTAAAAGAATGGAAGAAATTATAAATACAATACGGTAGATATACTAAACGAATTATTAGAACAGCCAAATAAAGATTGTGAATAAGGGAAGAATAACAAAAGAAAGAGATAGGTCAATTGTAAAATATTTTATTTCCATTTTGTTGATGTGTCTTTCCTTCACTAAAAACTGTTGTAACAACAAAAATATTAAACTAATAAAAAAAAAAAAAGAAAACAAAAACATTATGAAAAATTTGCTTAGGTCATAGACTAACTACATTTAACTAATAATATGAATATATATAGTACTTATTTAGGCTCTAAGAAATAAGATCATATTAAATAGTATGAAAATTATTATTTTATTAATCATTTGTATTAAATAAATTTTTAATTCAACGAATTAGAAAATATTTATGAATTTTTTTGGGAAATATTCACATTTGATAAGCTATGAGATGAGACCTTCTGTTTAAGTTTAAAAAGCAACCGTTAGTTAGTTGGACTATATAAATTGTTTTAATAAGCTTACTTAAAAGTGCGTACGGTTGAAGTGTGTCACTCTTGAATGAGTAGGATAGTACTAGTATCATTTAGTGTTTTCCAAAACTATTAAATCTTTGAAGATAAAATATAAGTTTC
This sequence comes from Dolichopus griseipennis, assembly GCA_963082915.1. NCBI lineage: Eukaryota > Metazoa > Arthropoda > Insecta > Diptera > Dolichopodidae > Dolichopus > Dolichopus griseipennis. The sequence continues at coordinate 33,189,348 of OY720443.1, forward strand.
AGATAATTTAACGCATATTTAGTATAAGTTAATTGTTTAAGAGGAAGTATAGTAATATCTTATTTTATCTAGGAATTACATTCGATCCCAACAACATGACACTTGGAAATGTGAAACAAATAAATACAACCGATTACTTTAAACTCTAAACGCGACTCTGACGTCTGTAAAAGAGCAAAATCAAATTTATTATTAAAAGTCCTGTTGATATTTCAAAGTGTAAAATTAATGTTTACACTCAGAAAAATTCTAGCATTAAAAGGTAATAATTGAATAGAAATGCAAACATATATGCAAAGTGTCTAAGACTCTAACTAAGACTCTACGAGTATAACTAGTGCATTTTTAAAACATATTAAATAAATTCCTATAGAAAGTTAAAAAAAATTTCAATAATAAGTACTTAAGTAATCGTATATACAGTTTAAACTTTAAAATTGAATTAGTATTATGGATATCAATAACATTTATCATAATATAATAATTTTAATTAACATAACATAATATTATTTTCAATTTTTAGGGATTTATTTTAATCTTTTAAACTAAGTACATTAAGTACTTAGTTTAATTCTTTGGTACAATAAAGTACTTACTTCATTCTTTAGTTTTATTTTTGTGTTCTTTCATTTAAAATTTATATCAGAAGACTTCAGTTTTTAAAAGCAAAAGGAGGCCCCCAATGACGCAACAAAAAAAAACAACAAAACCAACCCCAGACCAAAAACTGTTAACGTATATTCTTTAATGAGTTATTTTACGTGTTTTTTTTTTTAGTTAAACACAAATCTTTAAATAAAAACCAAAAGTTAAAGAAGGCATAAGAAAAATTAAAAAGAAAGCACGAAAATATACAAGGAATATGAAATAAAATTTAAAAGGAAAAGTAAAAGAAAATAAATAAAATAAAATAAATAAATAAATAAATGGAAGGAAAGAAAACAAATCCATACCGAGTTCCAAAAAAAAAAAGTATATAGACAGAAACAAATCTTTTTTCGTGTTTTTCATTATTTTTTTTCTGTGCTTTCCTTTGCGTTTCTGAAAATTTTTACAAAATGACGTGATTATAAACGAGATTATAAGGAATGGAAAATACAAGAAATAATCATAATATTAAAGTGAGTATAGAGTACGGACTATGACAAAATATTAAATGTTGAATGGTGTGTATTTTTACACAAAATATAAATTGTATATCATTTTCATTATCAATGTGTTTTTTTTTGTACTTAAAATATGAATTTAGTTAAAATATTTAGTACCGAAAGGTGCAAACCAATTAGGATGTGGCTCTAATAAATTTAATGGCGGTCTCTTTAAGAAATTTGAATTCAATTTCGAGATTAATAACATCTGCTGATTTCACTTTTCTGAAAAAATCTGCTGATCTGCTGATTTCTTTAAGAATTTTGAATTCAATTTCGAGATTAATAACATCTGCTGATTTCACTTTTAAGTTAGTGAACATATTTTTTCGTTGTGGAGGGTGTTTCTCTTTAATATATATATAAGAAACACTGTTATATCGGACTTCCATCAAGTTATTTAAATTGATTACTTATCAATATTTTCATTAGAACATTAGATCTAGATCACAGATCAAAAGATCACATTTAAAAAAACTGAGCTGATCTTTTACAGATAATTTTTTAGATCAAGTGCTCTTAAAGACCATTTTTAGGTCAAACGATTTTTTTTTAATTTATGGTGTTTAGATCAGATCTTTTTGAACAAGTAAAATATAAGTTTTGGCAATTTCTTGTTTTCAGATCTTGATCTAAAAATAATCTTGAAATGATCAAATCACTTGTTTGTTCTGATATGTTACTTACAGTTAGATTAAATTAAAAGATCATTTGACCTTAAAAGTGATCCATAAAAGATCAGATCAATTTTTATGTTTTTATTTTTCTTTTCTTTAGATCAAAGATTACGATTGCTCTGATCATTTTAGGATCTAGATTTAACTAAATGTCTGATTTTCAGTAATAAGCCATTGATTATTCCCCATAAATTTACATTAAGTACGAAATAACCTACTGAGATATTAACTAAGTTATTATATAACGTTACTACAGAATCTGAATCTACTTAATTTAATATTTTTTTTTAATTCATTTCTATATAACTATCACAGACAGAATTATAAGTTTAGAGTTAATTTTATGGTTAATAGCATGATACCCTTACTTCTAGGCCTTGCATATTATAGACAATTCCTTCTATTATGTATACTACAGAATCTGTCTGAATAGTACTTGTAAAACTTAAACTACACTTACTTTTAAATTGAGTTTAATCGGTGAGATAAACCACATTACTACAAATCGTTTTTTGATATATATATAACAATACAAAAGTAAAATATCAGTAAGTCAAGATTTCTTACTTACTTAAAATTCACTAAATAAATTAAAACTGTTAAATAAACTTTACAAAATTTAATTTTGATTCAATTAGCGGTGAAAATTTAAACGCCTTCATTAAACATTTTAATAATAAACCAAAGCAAATTAAATTACATTAAATTTGTAATTATAACATTTATCAAAAGCTTCTTATACTTATCTTCTTTAAATTAAAAAAAAAAAACAACACAACCAGAAATGAACACAAATTAAAAAATAAAAACAAAAAAAAAAAATCTCAAAAACACCCTGTTAGCTTACAAAAATAAAAATAAAAAAAACAACAAAATAATAATATAAAAATTTTTTTAAAGAAATTCTTTCAGTAAATTAAACGACATAAAAGCTTTTATTATTTATTTAACATTCTTACACATACACGCACACACAAACATATTTTCACATATATATACAATAAAATTTATATGACAGATTTTTATTTTTTTTTTATATTCTGTATTTATTTAATGTTAAACTTGAAAGAAAAGGAGATAATAAGTCTAAAGAAAAGGACAATAAATTGATGATGTAGGCACAATAATGTTTGCGTTTCAAATCCATTTTTCAAGATCACCGTTTTTTTTTTTTTGTTATTGTTTTGTGCTTTTTGTTGTTTTTATTGTTTTCATCACCCACTAAAACCCGAATAGTAAAAGTATATAGAGAATTAATAGTTTAATTCAGTATTTTTTGTTTTTATTTTGTTTTTATTTTTAGTCCTTCATCTTTTTTAAGTGATGAAAGGAAACAAAAAGCATACCAGAAGGAGACAACAATGAAAAATATTAAGGAAATACGATAGTTACTTATTTTGTAGCATATTTTCAAAAAGTTTTTAAAAAAATGTGCCTATATTGTTTGACTTTGCCCGTCTCTCTGTATGTTTAAAAAAATTTTTACACAGTTGTAATAAAGAGAAGAATTTTTGATTTTACGGGTACTCTAAAAAAAAATATTTTTTCGTTTTGTCAAACTTTTTTTTGTCGTCCCTCCCATTACGGAGCTACAGCCCCCCAAAATGCGGAAAAGCCCCATAATTGAATTCATATAACAAAAAAGTCTATAAAGTATATTTTTAATTTGTGCTAAACAATAGCTGCTTTTGTAAGCTTTAAAAATATTTATAACGTAAATGTAAAGGATTGCCATACGGTACTGTAATTTACCGTTATGCGAAACTTAATTTTTTCAAAATTCGTGACCTCTTATATCTTCCAATCGATTTAACTTTGTAACTTGAATTTTGAGAGATTTTAGATTTTAAAAAATAAGTAAGAATTTTTTAAGATCTAATATCTATAAGAAAACTTTTTAGTATGGCCCTCCTTTTAGAAACTTTAAAAAGGTCGCAAAAGGTAAATGGTCAATTTTAAAACCACCTGTAGTAACTACCAATATGCAAAATACATGTCACCATTTTTTTGAATTAGTATAAAAAAAGGTAGAATTGCAGCATTAAGTATATTTTAACATGTGTTAATAGTTTTCTTAGTTAAAAAGGGTTTCCTTAAAATTGAAGAAAGTGTCTTTTGATATTTTACAATTTTTCTTATATAGGTATCATAACTAAAGTTCTTAAAATAGACTTTTTGTCCAAATTATCCGGAAAAATATGTTTAACTTTGAAAATGTGCTTTTTTAAAAACTCTTGTTTTTTTTCATTACTTGTTATATTTTTTTTTTTTAATGTCACGTCAAGATGAAGAAGAAAAAATGGCCTCAACCGTTAGGGTGCGTTTATGTTGGAGCTGCGATAAGTGATAAGAGCGTCGATAAGAGCATCGATAAGAGCATAGAAAAAGCTATGCTCTTATGCAGTGTTTATATTGGAGCTTCGATAGAAGCGAAATACAATAACAAAATAATATTATTTATGGTTGTATTAAATTTATCTGGTAATATTTTTTAAGAAAAAAGAAAAATAAAATTAAGTTAAAAAAATTTTTAAGAATCAAGTAAAATAAATATAATAAAACATAATTATAATTGTTTATTTATTGGAAGGTGAAAGTAATAATACAAAAATTTTAAATTGAAAAAAATTTAATTATATATTTTAAAAAATTATTTTATAATTATAAAAAATTTAAAAAAAAAATTATACAAAACAAAATAAAACAAAAAATATTTTATTAACAATTAAAAAAAAAATGTTATTTTATTACATTATTAAATGTATAATTGCACCTCCTTGAGAGTTTGTATTCAAAAAGGACAAACGAAAATAACAAAACATTTATTTAAAAAATTACAATAACAAAAACGAGAGCAAAACATTTATTTAAAAACTTTGATCATCGATAAGAGCGTAGAAAACTGAATAAAGAGTTTTCTATGCTCTTATCGCTTATCGATGATCAAAGCGATGCTCCAACATAAACACCTCTATTTAAATTATGTATTTAGTTTTCTACGCTATGCTCTTATCGACGCTCTTATCACTTATCGCAGCTCCAACATAAACGCACCCTAGTCATACAATTAAAGTGTTTTTGTTTTTTTTTATATAGAATAAAATAGTGACAACCTTATGTCAGTAATAAAGAATGATGTTTTTGTTTTAATAATTTTTATTTATTTTTTTTTTTTACAAGGTTATTAAACTAAAAAGAAATTTTTAGATTTAATATAAAAATAGAAGGTTAAAAATAGGGTGGAATACTTATATATTTGTTTACTTCCTTCATCAATTATTGTTCATTTTTTTTTTTATTTACATCATAAAAATCGAAATTTACTTAAATGAAAACTAGATCAAGATGATACTTCATGGTCTTTTCTCCGTATACTGTTCAATTTATTTAAAAACAAAAATATGCATGAGTGGGTATGTGTATGTGTATATGGAAAAGTGTCAAAATCAGATAAAAAAATTTCATAACACTTTATTTAAGTATAAGTGAAAAAAAAACAGGAAGTAGAAAAATTCTATTGTAGAATTCAAACTTGTATAGTTTAAAAAAAATTTTTTTTTTAATTTGATAAGAAACATTTGAATTCGAATTTTTTTGATTTTTTCTTAGATAATTTCAAACTAATGCTTCCCATACACGATGAACCGAAGTTGAATCGTGTATGGGCAAGTTGAAAGACCGTTTTAAGGTTGAAAAGTTGGTTAGAAGAAAATCAAAAAAATTTGATTTTTTGTAAGTGAAGTCTTTGGTTTGCATTTGTAGTTGTATCGTGTATCGGTAAAGGCTAATTTTCATTACGGCAATTTACTGGGCAAAAGTTAGAGCATAGTTAGAAGATACAAAAATACTATTTGTACGACAAAGAAAAAACGATAAATTACTGGGAGAAACATCCATAATCCTTGGAGAGTCATCCATAATCCTTAGACAAGTATTGAGAGAGTGCCATAATCCTTGGCAAAAATATGTTCTCCAAGGTCTTTTTCCTATAAAGTTGCTACTACATACAAAAAAAAAGTCTATTCTACACAAAAATTTTTTGCATACTATTACATATTTTTATGGATACATGGCATTTGAATTTTGTAAACAAACAAGAGAATGTAAACAAAGAAAAAAACCATTTTATATTATGGTTTGATGAACGAATTTTTATTTAAAATTATTTGAAATTGATTAAAATTTTATCATTTATTTTAAATTAATAAAATTTTAACTTTGAATTGAAAAATTCGCGAAATATAAATTTAAAAATTAAAAAATAAGGTTATGTATTTTTTTTTGTCAAAAGATATAAAAAAATTTTAATATAAATTTAATCATTTTACTCTTTCTCTCCTATTGAGAGTATACTATATACCTCTCTTTCTAAAGTCAAGAATACTGGGCAAAATTTTCTCATGAAAACCTGCATTAAGTTGAACCACTTAAATGTCATTTTATTTTATTTTTTTTTTGTTTTTTTTAATTTTTTGACACGAAAGAACGTTGAGTTAATAATTTGAAACAATTATTAAATTAAGTTAGAAAAATTTTTTAAAATATAAAAAAATGTTAAATATCATAATTTTAGAAAAAAAAAATTAAATAGGAAAAACAATATATTTAAATAAAAACTGTTAAAAATTCAAATTAAAAATTATCAAATTCTTTTGACATTTAACATATTTTTCAAAACAAAAAAAAAATCAAACGATGGTTCGATGGTAGATTGGATAGAGTATGGTAAGGTTTGTAAACAGGTCCGCCTAGCAAGTTGAAAATCTGTTCCATCCATGTGTAGGCTACAAATGAAAAATTAGTTTATTCTTAGAAAATTTTAAATAACTAACCAATTAGCAATTACATAAAATTAATAAATTGATATTTTAAAGAACCTTTGATAATTTAATAATGCAAAGCCTGTTTTTAAATAAAAATTAAAACTAAATAATTAAATTAATGGCATTTAAATTATTAAAGTCCCAAAATAAAATTAAAATTATGAAAATACAAACAATGTAAGTATACTATACATATATATATATATATATATATACATTACGTATACATTACATTATATACGTATATACTTTTTTTAACAGTTGCTAATATAATAAATATAATAATAATGCTTTTAATTAATTTTTTAATTTATTCATTTAATAAATCGCACAAATAAACCCATTGAAATAAATATTAACTTATATTGAAATATTATTTAATTGATAAGTTGATAAGTAATTATTATCAGTAATTTTATGAGTACTTATACTTTTAAAAAAAATTTTAATAAAAAACTGTTTATTTATACTGCAATACTTAAGATATCGAATCATTTAATATATTATTTAATATTTGTTAGAAGTAGGAATATAGTTAAAAATATTTAGACAAAACAAATTTTTTAATTTATTTCATTGATGACTAATAGAGCCTTGAATTTTTTGATTAAATAAGTAAACAAATTTGATATTGATCAGATCACGTTCTTAGAAATCTATTGAATGCTTTTTTTAGAAAGGGTGAAAGTTGTCAAACACGAATTTTGCAAACATAAAGATGATATCAGTTGTTAAATCATATAAGTCAGATTGTTAGGTATCATATTCAAAATTTTTTAATATTTAAATAAGATTTGTATTTCGAAATTAGTGTATTTTAAAAAGTTTTTAAATATTTTTCGCTATAGATTTTTTTGCCCCATAAATCGTTTTCAAGGTAAATTCTAAAAATAAATTGATGAATTTATAGTTGTATTAAACTTAATTGCATTTTTTATAAATTGGAGAGGTTTTTATTAAATTGATCAGTGATACTTCATTTATCATATTTACACTTACAGAACAATAGTTCGAAAGTACGAGTATAGTAAAATTACCTTTACGTTTGTAACGCATTGAATTAGACATGACAATTGTATATGGAAGTAAAAGTACAGAATTGCTCTGAGTTGAATTCTGTGTTTATTTAGCTATCTGTACTCTGTCTGTACGTTCGATCGTTTTTCGGATTCCTCAAAAAACTAATTAAAAACTCTAAAAACTAATTCAGCTAAAGTAATGAAATTCTAGAAACTATTTGTAGGTTTCCTTGTTTTTTTCGGATACCTCCCCAAATATGAAAATTTTCATGTCCGAATTTACATAATTGATTGTTCAATCCTTTTTAAATATTACTTATATCATAGAAACGTAAAGGTATCTCTGAGTTGACACAGTGAACTATACACTCTAATAAGTACTTAAAAGTATACTTAGTTATACAAACTAATAAAAATTTTTATGATAAAATTCACGGTAAATTTTTTTTAAAAGATAATTTTATTCAATAAAGTTTATGTTAAAATTAATTATTAATTTGGGTTGTGGGAAAATATCAAAGTTTATTTAGTCCTTTTTTACAAAAACTTAAACTTTAATATTTTATACCTCAAATGTAATGCCATTACAACCCTTGTTTTACATGATGATTGAATAAAATTAAAAACTATTCAAATCAAAAGAATTTGGAGTTTTTAAAATATAATTTTTATAAAAAAACGAACAAGATTATAGTTGCCCTTGTTAACTTTAGGATACCCAGTGCATACCTACTAACTATAACGTATAAAATAAATAAGAATTTCTCATATAAAAATTTAATTTACAAAAAGAATAAGTAAAAAAGAAAAAGATGAATTTGAGAAAATAAAGTTTTTTGAAAATTTTTGTATATAGTTACTATGGTTACAATGGTTATTGTATTGTATTGAAAAATTTTTTTGAATATTGTTATAAAACTAATTTAAAAAAAATGAATAATTAATAAAATGAATGAGAATTTTATGATTTGTATGATTTTAACCAAAAACACTAGGGAACCTACAAATTGTCTAAAAAACACTTAATGTAAGTTTGGAAACTCTAGCTCCTTTATTTTTTTAATTATCGTGCTGATAGAAGGACGGACACACATAGCCAAGTCGATTTACTTTTCCATGCTGAAGTCTGATACGTACCTTTAACACTTTATTTAGCTCGTCTAGATCGATGCGTTATAAACGGAGGAATAATTTTAATATACCCGTGGTCTTATTTGTATGCACGGGTATAAAAATATTTAAAAATAAATACAAGTTCTAGTTATACTTCATTATTCAACAAAAAAGTATTCTTTACAAACTTGTATCATTTTTAAATATTTAAAGTGGGTAAGTACCTATTTTGAAAACTGTATATTTATATTTAAAAAATCAACTTGTAAAAAAACTATTTAATATAAAAATTCAACCGTAAAATATATAAGTACCATTTATATACAATATAAAGTACTTTTCACAAGTAATTTTTTTTTTTTTTTTTTTTTTTTTCAAAAAAATAATAAATATCAAAAGTATAAATTTGGAAAGAATACTTCACTATACCGAGTACCTATAACTACCTATAGTATAAAATCAAAAAACTTTTGGACCCAAAGGTATAAAAGTTTTTACCGACCCATAAAATAAAAAAACAAAGCTCTTAAATTAAGTCAAAATAAATATCATAAATCGTACATTTTTTATTTTGCACTCCAAAATTTTATAGTAAGTACAATTTTGTTCTTTATTATGTAAATATTTAAAATAAACTAGGAAGATTATAGTTGCCCTTGTCAACTTTTAGATACCCGTGCATACCCACTATAATATGAAAAATAAACCGTTATTTATTTCTATAATGCTAGAATATATTACAAAAAATATAAAAAAGTAAAATAGTTTAAAAAAATTTAACTCATTATCCTATAATTTTTGATTAAAAAAAAAAAAAAAAAAAAAATATTAATTCATTATCCCATAATTTTTGCTTAAAAAAAACAAAAAAAAAAAAAAAAAAATGCCCCACCCTAAAAGTTGGTCCGAGTGATATCCAACTTTGCCAAGTAACTTGTCCTATTACTTTACCTGCCCAATTTTAATTTTAACCTCCTAGCTTTATTAGATTCACAGTTATTGAACTGAAAACTTTGTATGGCAGCACCCCGAAAATAGGGCCGTAACATTTTGAAAATTTATGTAAGTGCTTGATTCATTATATAACTAACAGTTTGTAATTTTCATCCTCGTAGTATAATTAGTTTTGAAGAAATTCATATTGGTGCAAATAAGTTGAATGGCAGCCCCCCGATAATGGGGCCGTGACATTTTGAAACTTCATATAAGTGCTCGATTAAATATATAACTAACTGTGTGTAATTTTCATCCTCATAGTATAATTAGTTTTGAAGAAATTCATATTGGTGCAAAGAAGTTGTATGGCAGCCCCCCGAAAATGAAGCCGTAACATTTTGAAATTTCATATAAGTGCTTGATTCATTATGGAACTAACCGTGTGTAATTTTCATCTTCCTGGTATTATTACTTTTGAGGAAATTCATATTGGTGTAAATAAGTTGTGTGGCAGCTCCCCGAAGCTTTGGTCTGGTTTTAACCAAAAAGAATAGGGAACCTAAAAAATGTCCAAAAAAATTTTTTGTGTAAATTTCAAAACTCTAGCTCTAATTTTTCAATTCTATCTCTTGTAATTAATTTTTAATTCACAAATACTTATATTAAAACCAAGCAAAAAAATAAGCATCATATTATAATCATACTCATATAATGATCAGATCATCATGATCAAAAATTATCATCATATTCATAATTTTTTTTCATTTTAATTCATAAATCTCAAAGTACAAAGTCCAAATCTAAAATTTTTTTAAAAATTTTACGCATTATTTAAATCGTATGAAATCGAAACTCAAAATCGTTATCTAATCTACAAAAAAAAAAAAAACAAACAAAAAAACAAACAAACAAAAAAACAAACAAAAACAAAATTCATATAAATTCATGTTATACAAGATGTGCAGATATATTTCAAATTTTTATATGAAAATATGGGAGTTAAAAAAGTTAGTTGTTCGAGAGCTACCCGAAGTTTTGGTCCGATCTTAACCAAAAAAAATAGGGAACCTAGAAATTGATTGAAAAATATTTTGTGAAAATTTCAGAACTGTAGCTCCTTTAGTTTTTGAGTTATCGTGCTGACACACGGACGGACGGACGGACGGACGGACAGACACACATAGCTAGATCGACTCATTTTTCGATTCTGAGCCGATACGTACCCTTGACACTATATCTAGCTCGTCTAGATCGATGCGTTACAAACGGAGGAGCAAATCTAATATACCCGATGTCATATATGTATGCACGGGTATAATGATGATGGGAGGCTTTGTACCCAACTGTTATCCTTACATACATTTTTTTTTCCTGCTATTTAGTACAATGTTTTGTATTTTAATATAAACAGTATTTAAACTTTCATTATTTCGTTTGATTACATCGTATAGTTATTGCTTTTGAAGTGAAAATTATAGCCAATAATAAATATATAAGTACTTAATGACGGTTTTTTTAAGTACTTACTTAATGACGGATATTTTAAGTACTAAATGACGGATATTAAAATTTAAAAATCTTGGAACTATATTTATGAACAATCTATGATTGGAACACCTAATTAGGTATAATTATAAAATTAGTTTTAAAGTTAATTAAATAAATTATTAATATATGATTCTTTTATTTTCTTTTATTTTGTCTTTTAATTTGGATCTAAAACTTTACGGATTTGTCTAATATCTAGTTATTTGAAAAAGGTTTTCTAATACCTATATACATAATTTATTTACATGATTTCATAGTTGTCTGAAACAATGTTAAAAAACTACAAGGTTTTATTACCAAAAAAAAACCCGTGTGTCAGACCTGTATAATTAAAGTGAAATAAATGACAATATTTCAAATATTCAAGTATTTGTCATATCGCAAATACTTGAATACTTATAAAATAATTGAATTCTTAATACATAAGGATTTTATTGGTGAGTTGGTAATTATTCAAAAATACTTAAGTATTGAAAATAATTACAAAAGTTATTAAACTCCAAATTTAATTACTTTCTGAGAATTACAAGTATTTTAATCTCTTTCTTTTATTTATACTTAAATTTTGTAAGCATCGAAGTCTAAGTAATACTGGTACTCAACATTGTAATCATAGTATCAAGTAATGGTACTTAGAACTGTATATAAGTACTATTTTACTTATTATTATACAAATCTCCTTTGTGGAGTAATTAACTAACTTAGACTAACTAAAATTAGAAGATATTGTTTTAATTCGATAATATACTTACATATCATGAAATTAAAATTAATTAATAATTATATTAAGTACTTCTCAAAGACACAATACAATAAGAAAATCGAAAATATAGATCCAGTACTACAAATTCATGTTAAGTAAATATTTAAGTACCTATATTGAATATTTTTGATATCATGTACCTACTTATTTTAATTATCAAAATTCAAAATAAATTGTTACTTACAAGATTCAAATCTTAATTTATTCAAAATTTATGAGTTCAAATAGGCAAAAATATTTAAAAGTTATAGGTTAAATATCATAATATTAATTAATAAATAGTTACTCAAAGTATTTAATTTTGTAGACAAAAAAGTTTTTTAAGTAATCCTTCTTATATGGTATTTCACACAAATTAATTGAAAATACAATATAATAATAAATTAAGTCATAAGTGTTAAAAAAAATAACAAGAAAAAAAAACCCTTTAAAATCCTGATCCTTAAATTTTAACCCAAAAACAAATTATTTAAATTACTCATTTTGTTTTTACTTATTCTTATGTATAAGTACTTATATTTAAAATGTCATTATGTAAATTAATTTAATCTAAAATCTCTCTCGAAATTTTTCCATTTTAAATGTATAATTTGTAGCTTTATGTACAATATTTATATTATGTAAATTTATATATGGACATAGATTTATATGGAAATATAATATGTATACTTGAATATGTATACCAATTTAGTAGAAAATAATTTATTAAAAACATAAATATATAGTTACAAATTCTAGCATAATTTTCTAGTTTTGTTTTTGTTTGTGTTTCTAGTTAAATTTTTTCATCAAAATAACGGTCTCTTTCCAAAATCACTAATAAATAACATAAAAATCCCTAAAATATCCTGTCCCGTTATCTTTTGTTTAGTATTTAGTTATATTACTATTATTTAATTTAAAATTATTCCAAGGGTGATATGAAAAATTGTTTAAATAAGTAACCATAGTAACACAATACATAAGTGTTATAAATTTAAGATTTTGGATCATTTCACAAGGCGAGCTTTAATTCACTGCATTCAGTGCCCTAAAAAATTGAAGCTTACTTTGAATTAAATGTCAGTTGTTTGACGTTTAAGCATAGTAATGTTCAATACATACATGCGTTATTTTTAGCAAAAATAGTAGATGAAAAGTAGATAGTGGAGAGGAGTAGTTTGTAAGTGTAAATACATATATTTATATGTATATATAAAAAATTTTAAAATGAAAGTAAGTGCTTTTTAGTAATCTAATAAAAAATATGATTTAACATGTTCTATTCAAATTAAAATCCATCTGGGAGTAGTTGAGAGTAGAAAATAGTAGTATACTCCTCATAAAGGAGCCCAAGCAAGACATATTTCTGTCTAATCTATTTATGTATAAAGTGTATCCAATTAATTTAATATTTATTTATATGTATTTTTACCAATTAATTCTATAACATTATATTAAATATTTTAAAAAGTTTTTAAAAAAAAAAACGACAATCAAACCAAAAATAACGACACCTATTAAAAAAATCTGAAACTAGATATGTACATATAAGTGTAATTTTTGATAAGTATTGCCGTAAAGTTCAATAAATAAAATCAAAAAATCTGTAAAATTTATTTTTAGAAACCAAACTTTAGGAGCTGGGCTAACTTTAAGAAATCTTAAACTCACACAGGGAAAATGTCTAAAAAAACTCTTTATTATGTTCTTATCAAATTCTTTGCTATTTGACATTTCTGGAAAGAATTCATTATAAATCCAGTTGATCAATCCTTTGAATAAGTGTAAGGTTTATATAAGTGTAGACTAAGTAACGACTTCAGCGACAAAGACAAAAATTTACTGTAAAAATAAAATTCTTAATTAAGACTTTTTCATTAAAGTACTTATTTAAAAGTACTTGATTAAATAAAAAAGAGTTAAAATTTATAACTAGTTGTTTTAATTATCAAATCGTTCTCGTACAATTTTCTAATTAACAGAAATGTAGATGGGTCAAAATTTATATAACCTTATTAATTTATTTTTATATTTAAATTACTTATTCAAATTTATATCTTAAAATAAATTTATATTTGAATTTTAGATAACTAAAAACTGAACAATATGTAGGTCAGCTTCATTTTTGTATAAGTAATTAATACAAAAAAAAAATTAGTATACAAATACTATATTGGACTATTAAAAAGCTTAAAAACAAAAGAATTACATTTGGTTCGGAGCTGTGATTTTTTTAACGTAAATTTTTGATAATTATGAACTCTGACTTTCAAAAAATAAGTAATTGTTTAAAAATACATATGAGTACTTACATTTTCATTTAAAAGATTGGATACATTGAATCTATATTTTGAATAAGTACTTATACTTATAGGTTATAACTATTTAATTGAAATATTTATTTTTAAATTTCAGTCAATATTTACTCTCACAAAATAAGTAATTGCCTAAAAAGATATGAGTACAACTTCTTTTAAAAGATTGAATACATTGCATCTATATTTTGAATAAGTACTTATACTCATAGGTTATAACTATTTAAATGAAATATTTATTTTTAAACTTCAGTCAATATTTTTGTTATGGTTCAAAATATTCTTAGCCCCAGATGTTATTAGATCTAATTTAGTAATTAACTAATTATCAATTTTGAACTTTTGTACTCAAATATATGTATTTGGAAGGAACATAACCTAATTTTTTTTTTATAATTAAGTACTTTATCTTCTAGTTTGATATTTTGCTAAGTTCTGAGACATTTGTAGTGTAAATTTTGACCTTCGTTTTATTGGGTAAGACGCCAGTACTTACAGTTTCCACTTATTTAAACTTAAATAATTCGTTATTATATAATTGTGTGTAGAATTTCATTTTGAAAAAATATTGACTTTTATTCTGATGATACTTTCATTTTTTTTATTTAACAATTCCAAAATATAAAGTCAAATCAATATTTGGTTGCCTATAAATGAGCAATAATGTTATATGCAAATTTTTTTTTCATAAATATAAATTTGCCTACACAAATAGTATATAAGTATACTATATATAAGTAGTTAGTTATATTGTAATTTGTCAGTATACATGACAGTACTTATATATGGAATCTACAAATATTTTTTTAAAAAAAATTCTTTTTCAGCAAAATTTTGGAAATATTTATTTATTTTTCTTTCCTTTGTATTGCGTATACATACCATCAGCCCCCAAATGTGAAATTATTTTTCCCAATAAAAAAAATTACAAAAACCCCAAAATAGTACCCAATTCACCAAAATTGTATATGTAATTTAATATATTCGAACTTAGGGGTTTCCCTCGTTTATTTTATATATGGTTAAGGACAGCAGTTAACCTAAAAACCTATCAAAATAAAATAAAAACAAACGTAGTACTTGTATATATATCAATATACGTATGTGTGGGAGGTATACAAATCCCTTATTCTTTATACGACGTGTATCCCTTTTTTTTCCTGATTTTTTTATTTTGAAAATTTTTTTTGTACCCTAGTATTATTTGGGTACATACGTATATACGTACAGTGGTGGAAAATATAATAACCTCGTTTGATTTATTTGCAATATTTTACCTGGTAGTGTAATTATTTGAAGAACTGTATCTGTTTTGATTATGCATTTACAAGGGCTTAAATATTTTATTAAATTTTAGGAACTTTTAACTACCCTTATTTTATAATATTGTTTTTGTAAAACTAGTAAAAGTTTCAAAATGAATTTCAAAGGGAAATTTAAATAACCTTACAATAAAGAGTTTTAAGAGAATAGAGATGAAATTAAATTCGGTTTTATTTTAAATAATTTGAGCCAACTCAAAAATTTCTTTTTTAATAGTATAAAAAATAATGTCTCTGAGTCCTATGTTAACTGACATTAATGCCGGGAGAGCATCACTAAAGGAGTACTTAGGATCTCTCAAATCGAGCGAGATAGTGAAAAATAAAATACATCGTTCTCCACGAATTATAGATAAAAATTTTTGAGAACACTCTCGAATACATAAAAATTATGACACCCCAGCCCCTATTAGCCCCATGATACTAGAACCAATTTGTGAAAGCTACTCTTAATAGGTACCCACCTAGTCGATGTACCAAATTTAAACTCATTTCTACAGTTGAAGGTCGAGATTTCACTAAAAATCTGGTGCTTTTGTAAGGGAGTTTCCCAATCCCGTGGTTCGATTTGACTCATCTACAAACTTAACCTTACTTTTGGCGAAAAAAATGTTCATACTAAATTTCATCAAAATTAGTTGAAATTTACGCGATTTATCGTGTTAACAGACACACATACACAAAAACACAACAATATTTTCGGATTAACGCGTTTTCGACAAAATGGAACAACTTTTGTTAGAGCGGAACGAACCCTATTTTTTTTTCACCGAGGAAGTTGTAACCTTTTCTTACTGAAAAAAAATCTAAAAATCAATTGAGGTTATTTTAATTTCCATCACTGTATGTAAGTACTAAAATGAAAAGAATATACAATAAGAAATAAAAAAAAGAAAAGCAATATACTTGAAAAATTTAAAATAAATTGAGACAAAAAATAAATTTTTTTTCCAGCTTTTTTACTCTTTTGTTAAGTATTATTAGCATACTAAACTAAATTGCTTTAACATTATGTAAAATCATACGTATTTTTTTTTTGGGGGTATTATGCATAATACAAGTAGGGTCCCTACCATAACAAAAAGATATAAGAGTATTTTTTTTTTTTATTTGAAAACGTTTACAAAATTTAATGTATATATATTATATTTTAATTTATTATT
The DNA here is from genome assembly GCA_963082915.1 of Dolichopus griseipennis. Classification (NCBI taxonomy): domain Eukaryota; kingdom Metazoa; phylum Arthropoda; class Insecta; order Diptera; family Dolichopodidae; genus Dolichopus; species Dolichopus griseipennis. The sequence goes on from OY720443.1 coordinate 33,206,157, forward strand.
GGTTAAAAAACAATTTTATTGAAATTTAAAATCTCTTCCATAAAATCCAGACGCATAAATTATGGACACTCTTTAAGTAATATATTTAAATATTTGAATTAGAATGAAATGAAGTTTTAAATGAAAAAAAAAAAATAAAATATGGTACAATAAATTTAAAAGATTAGTTAAAAAATTTGTGTTAACTAATAAAACGTTTCTCAGATAAGTAGTTATATTTATTTACAAATTTTAATTTAAAATTTATTGGGATTTAATTTCATTCTCAATTAGTTATTTATGTTATATTTTCTTTTATTTCCTTTCACTCCTTTATAGGAGCCTAAGTCATTCAGACTTACTAGGCTGCCATTTTGTTTAATCGTTATATTCACTAGCCGTTCATTATTCACATCACTTTTTTATTAGATATGATGTGACCGGGCTTTATGTACTCAAGATCAAGAAAAGTCAGCGTCTTACCTACTACGACTTGTGTCAGATTATATTATCATTAGACTTAGTTATATATATACTTAGTTATACAGTATAGTGTATGTTCTTCTAATGTAATTAAATAATTTTAATAGCTAAATATAATAATGCAACTCTTATTACCAATTAATATAAATTATTCAATCGTACGTTATATCAGACAAGATTTTCCCAGTTGAATTTATAATGATAATTTTCATAATATTGCTTGTGCATTTTAAGATTAGAAACCTATCCGCACTCAATGGTTCATATTATATACTTAAGAGAGTTAAAAATACTCAGTTATAAGATTGGAGAAATTATTTAAGAATAAATGTACTTAAGAAAATTTTTTAAAAACAAAACAATTATGAGAAAATGAAACCTATATAACCCAGAAAGGATTCGCTAGCACTTTCAGATAATTGGCTGAAGTAATAAAGAAGATCTTGAATCTTAACTACAGGTTTATTAAATAACATTCGAAACTTTTTTATTATAAGTCTGTTTTCTTATTTTTTTAAAATTTAATTTTCTATAATATTTTTAAATTCTTGAAGAATTCTATAAATTCTGTTAGGTTCAACTAAATTTTACAAAAGGTCTATTGTAAATTATTTAACTTTTAAGAAATGAACCTAACATATTCACAATTAAAAAGTAAAAAAAAATATAAACCCAACCATTAATTGAAAATTGTTACGTATTTAAGAATTTTAAAAAGTTAATCTAAATATGAGAACATTTAAAAAAACATGTAAAAAATATTGGAAACAAAAGAAAATTGCATTAAAATTCAGTTCGGTTTGAGTTTAAAATTTTCGATTTGTTCAGATAAAATTTAACTGCTTTAGAACGTCTAGGGCTTTGGGTGTTCTTTTATTAAGTGTATAATCACTTAATGATAAAATCAAACAATTAAAATTAGGTACTTACTGATGTATATATATAATTATTTTATCTTTTTTAAAAAAGCTTTGTTTTAAAAAAGCCTAAGTATTAAAACTCCTATAGTTAATAAATTTCTAGCTTCCATTCCAGAGCAGAGAGAATTTTTTTACTCCACATGGGAGCATATGGTTTCAATTTGAAATCTCCATTCATTTCTATTCATACTTAGATTTTTGTACTATTTTGTTCCAGGATATTTTGGTCTTAATTCATCCAGCCATGAGAACAACCATGTTCCCCTGAGGTTACTATGTTGTTCTCTTGACCTGGATTCGCCTAAAGAGTTCCAGGTTAGCGTCACTCTTGTAATACTTAATTCATTCATTATTTATTTACAAGTAGTTATTAATCAACAAATGTGTAAACGAATCCTTATATATTAGGTACTAAAATTTTCTAGTCTAAGACGACTTAGCTGTAACCTTGAGACGTTATTTTAAAAAATCAATAATTGTTGAAACACAAATTAGGAAACATATTTCTATTTATAATAAAATTTCTAAGTTATTAATATTAAATGTACAAAACATTTTATATTTAATCAATTATTAAATTCAACAATGATTTTTATAATGAAATATACATATATATACTAATATGGTACATGCCCTACTTAAAAAAAGCCCTTAAAAAATATTTTCGAATTAAAAAAAATTTGAAGCAAAACATGTAAGTAATATAAAATGTATAAAGGAATTTATTTTGACCTCCAAGTATTTTATTATTTGAACGATGATGATGATGATGATTATCATTATGATGATATTCAGGACACAAATTCCAACCAAACATATGATAAGTAACTAAGTATACAAAATTTTCCTTAATTTTATTATAAGTACGAAATTATATTTAGTTACGCGTTTGTTTTGATTTATAATTTTATTTTTTTATTTTTAATATCCTTTATTTGTTCCTAAAGGACCAAATAATTACAGTAATTGGTTTCATAATTAACCAAATTTACGATTATGTTGGTATATTGGACCTTTAAAAGGTTGTTGTGCTGTTGTATACAAATTCGTAATTTAATTTTGCCATAAATTTTACGAAATTAAGTTGAAGAGAGAAAACGCATAATACTAAGTATACAAATTAATTTTGATTAGTTATTTTTATCACAATACTTACTTACTAAAATTGATTTAATTTAATATAGTTTATAATTTCAAATAATAATTTATGAATAATTTTTTTTTTAACTTAATTTAATTTTTACTGAAAGAGCTTAGGTGTTAAACTTGATTTCTCTATTCTTGACTTGATAAGTACAATATTGAACTTTTCATTATAATCGTTATAATCCTAAAATATTCATCTGCAACTGGAACTGTGCGCTAATCAATATGTTAATAAACACAAAAATCTATCACCGTATTAAGCCCGACTGAATAAAATAAATTAACACACAGAATAATATCAGATTCCTTCATTATTGTAATTGAGCCAACATAAAGACGGAACATTGTCCTGTTTCCGGACATCGATTCGCTAAAGATTTTTTTAATTTTTTCTTTTGTAATTTTAACAATTTTGTTGGAGTTTTAAGTTCCACAAGGTTGCTTTACTATCTTCTTATTGTCGTGGGTAAATGGTCGAACATAAGCAGTTCCATATTTCCAATCTTTTTAAATAACAAATCTTAAACTTTTTATTGGGAAAAGTAATTTACTTATGATTAAATCACTTCGAATTATTAATTCTCTTAAAAAATTCGTGTATATTATTTTGCGGAGATTTATGTTTGAAGGAGTGAAGCTTGGGAAGTTAACTATAAGAAATAGTTCTTAATTAAGTAACTACATATTTAAACTGCTCAATAGATTTCTTTTTGAGTTAGCTATAAAAAGTACTTTAACCATGGAGTTTGCAAACAATATATAAGGATTAAAAATTTTAGTTTTTATTTTAAATTAATTTAAATCTTTATAATTTTTTAAAATGTTAGGCATCACTAACATTATTAGTTAGTAATTAACAAAAAACTAAAGCCAATATTTGACTTAGTTACCCTATTAAATAAATTTAATTTCTCTTTAATACAATTTGTTCAAAAAAGATTTTATGAAATTTCCTTGTCCAAAACCTTAAATCACAAATCACCAATCCTCTCACTTTTCCATACTGGATTTTAACTTCCTACTTTTTTTTATACATATATATATACTACCTGCACTACCAAACTGTATATATAAGTATCTATATATACTATTTTTTTATAATTGTTCTGACGATTAAATGTTTCCAAAGCTTTTTAAACAATTAAAAATATTCATAGTTACTTAAAATACAACTTTAGATACTTCTTTGTCTATTAGACATATATAAATCGCCTATTTACCTAACATAGCACACATTTTTTAATAAACACTTATACATATAAAAGTATATATAACTACATACATAATAAGTATATATTGTAAAACAAAGAACCATTACATCAAAATTTTGTCTGACTAAAAAATCCCTTTTTTAAGAAATCTTAAAGCTTTTAAAGGGATTAGAAACAATAAAAAACGGACTATAAAAGAAAAGGGATAAAAATCATAATGATGATGAGATGTTTTATGTTTTTTGTTTCATTCTATTTTTTTGTTTACTGTTTTTTATTTATACAATTATGTATTTGTGTTAAAGAAATATTTTAGTTTTGATTTAATTTTCCAGAATTTTACTTTTTCATATTTATAATATAAAGGAATGTTTAAATGTATAAGTATCCAAAAAGTAGACTATTTTTCAATTTGGGTCCTTGAATTTATGTTGATTTTCAAAATTTCGACTCTTAAAATGTCGATATCAAGATGTCATTAAACAAAATTAACTATTGGAACTTAAAATTTGATAACAAAGTATAAATAATATTTAAAATAACAATTCCTGCTACCTCCGAACCCCCGATAAACAAACTATTGAAAATTCAATATAAGTAGTACATACAACGATTCAAGCGTTCCTAATGTTTTATTCTGACATATGTAAGTACTTAATATGCCAACAATACGGATGGCACAGAGACTAGAGTGTCGACCTTTCATTCGAGAATCCCGGATTGGGATCCCTGTATTTCGGGGTGGAATCCCAAAAGTGAAAAATCTTTAATCTAGACCCCATTGCATCAACAGTTATCGCTAATCAAATGATCTATTTCTTAATTAGTACTTCATTGGTTTTTCTCAAAAATGGTTTTGTTCCAAAAAAAATTTATCAAAAAAGGTAATAATTTGATTATATGATTAGTGATAAGTTATTGGTGCAATAGGGCACTAGTTTTCGACCCGAATCAGTAACGATTCGCCATTCCGTTGGACTATCTTACTTTTTAATTGTAAGTAAGTACTTATGTGATTAGATCAGTGTAAAAAATATAAAATGTCGCTCCTGTTTTAACATGTACCTAAAGTATTAAGAGGTAGCCTTACAGTTAACATTTAAAAATTAAAAATTAGAAAACAACGTTCTATTCGTAATATTCAAAGTATAAGATAATTTTGGGAGTCGACATTTTGAAAATCGACATAAATTCCGGATCCCTTTCATTTGTTTATCTTAACAATATAAGAAGTGCTTACAAAATTTGTATTTTAAAAAAAAGTAGCAAAAAAATAATTGGATTAACAAATAAATATTTCTAAAGGACAATACAAAAAAAAAAAATTAAAATAAATAACAATAAAAATTATATCAGAATTATAACTTTTATTATTTCTAAAATGACAAAACCAAAACTTAAATTTTGATTTAAGTTTTAAGCAATTCTTTTAAGTTATAAAAAAGTATTATTAGTTAAGTACTGTAAAATATTTCGTTAATTATGTAGTACTTAAAGTTATTTTGTACAATTTTGTAGTTTAAGTTGAAGTTGTCATAAAAGTTTTTTAATTCTTATATTTAAATATGCCTAAGTTAGCCATAGTAGTAAATGTACCTAAGTAGTTATAACCTTTTTTTAAATTTCATGAGTTATTACTTATACTTATCATAAAAATGGTAATTGGTATACATAAAACTATATACTTGCTTACATATTTAATTAAATATATAGGTAAGTCAAATTGTTAATTTTATAATCTAAGCCTTTTAGGATCCCGTACTGTAATACTTTAAAATTATCAAATCTCGTGCTAATCAAAAGTTTAAGCTAATTATAATTCTAATTGATTAGGAACATGTCAACGTAAAATATAGTTAGTTATTAATTCAAGAGATTGATGAAGAGGTTAAACATAGCTAAGTATTTAAGTACTTTTATATGTTTTTGTTACTTTAAAATGCAGTTTGTTTTTTTAAATTTGACGAATTCTTATAACTTAAACCAAATACTTGAAAGCTTAAGTAAGTCCGAAATCTAAAAATATTGCGTAATCAAATAAATCTGCAAGTTAATTAAAACACTTGTTATTAAACATTTTAACTTTAAAAAAAGAGAAAACTTAGGTAAGTAAGTACTTACTTAATATATTTTAATATAATAGTATGTATTTAAGTATAAAGTTAACTGTATGCAATTGACTAATTAGATTGATCATATTAGACCTAAGTATACTTATATAGAAGATCTAAGTACTTATATTGTAGCATAATTACTAGTTTAAACTAGTATAGTAGGTATAGGTCAATATTGATATTTATATAAAGGCGTCTAATTAGTGATAAGTACTTATAACTTAATATATTATAAAATTTCATAATTTTTAAAGAAGCTTTTCTCTACTTTAAAAAATTCGAACAATGTTTACTTAAAACTAGTTATTTATTTACATTTTAGAAATTTTACCTAATCAAGTTAATCTTAATCTTTTTTAATAACTAATGCGAAAATAAAATAATCGATAAGTAAACTTACTTACTTAAACATTTAATATCTTACAATAAATAAAATTAAAGTACTTAGGTTCTATAATTTATAGACAATGCTAAATTAATCTCATTTAATTTTCTAAATACTTACAGTCTATTTTATTTTCTTTAATGATAAGTAGATAATTATATAATTATGTTAATGTTAATTTAAACCAAATTGAATTTTTAGTCATAAACATTTAGTAATTAAGTATTTCAAAAATAAACAAATCTTCAATTAATATTTATTTATTATACTGCTTAACAGAAACAGTTTACAAAAAAGCATACAAATAACAATTAAAATTATACAAATTAAAATCAATATAAAAAATTACATATTTGACTAATTATAAATAAGTTCAAACTAAAATTAAAATTAAAAGTTAAAAATTATAAACTTTACATTACTACAAGAAAAACAAAACAAAAATAATCCTAATAATAGCGATTGTATAATTTTTTTGTTTTTGGGAGTGTTTTGAAAATGTAAAGTCAATATTATGTTTATGTTTGTTACCTATAATAAGCATTCTATTAATAGGTTCGAATTTGCCATAGTTAGTCCTATGTTTATTAGTTTTAAATAAATTGCAAGAACGAAGGCGTTGAAGATTTCTAATAATAATTTTACTAGAAATTTAATTAGATTTAACCTTGACAATTTCTGTAATAAAAATGACATCAGAAACTTCGAAAATCTAAAGTACACAAATCAATTAAAAAATCAAACAAATCAATTATAAACACTATCAACACTTAAATATAAAATAAGTACTTAAATTATAAATTAAATATTAAAGTACTTGATTATTGAAGTAAATGAAAATGTAAAAAAGAAAGAATCCTAAAAACTTAATTAAAAAATAACTAACTTAGTATTAAAATATCTAAACACAAAATATTATATAGTTAGTAACTTAACTAATAATAATAAAAGTGAATGAACTTAGTATGTAGTTACTTATTTATATACAAGTACAACTTTTACAACATCATATGCATACATAATCCAAGTTTTGTCACTTAAAAAAACCTAATAAACGTATAAAATTATTTCAAAATTTTAATTTAAAAATTTAAATTAATATTATGTATTTTTTTTAATTTATTAGTTCATTATTTATATTATCAATTTGTCAATTACTTATTCAGAATTTTATTTATATACTTTTTAAAATAAAATTAAAAAAAAAAATATTACAAAAAATGTATGACATATAAAACATCGGTGTGGTTAATTATCCAAATCTAAACTAAAAAAAAAAACAAAAAGTACTATAATTATAAATAAATGCCTATATAAGCATAAAATAAAAAAAAAAAAAATATTTTAAAACAAAAAACTAATCTAACAAAAAAATAAACTTTTTTTTTAAATTATGCATGAAAGTAAGTATAGATATACAATTTTTCATCAAACACATCGACTTTATAATAATAATTATTAAGTATATATATATAGTAAAAATGAAATAACTTTAACTATATATATATATATATATCTATACTTTTCACATGGAACCTTGAAATCTATAAACATGATGACACAAAATCCACGTTTTACCCTACTCATAAAAAAAGCGTTAATATTCATAAAAAAAAAAAAATTCGCATAAGTGAATTAAAAAAATAAAACTGTAAAAGTCTGTAATATTTATATATACATATACAATAAGTAACTAATTTGTCAAATACTTATCAATTTATATAAAAAAAAACTAATAAACCAAAAAGAGTATAATACATTAGTATTTGATTTATCGTTTATAAAACTGTCTTATTATATAAGTAGGTTAAAAATGTTTAAATCACATACAAAGTAAATAATGCAATACTTAAAATGTTTGAAATATCATTAGACTTTTAAAGTTTTAATCTGGGTTTAATCAAAGTTTAAAAATAAGTTAGTTAGCTTTTACCGCTTATACAATGTCGACGTCTTTCAAACGCCGCAAATGTCAAATCAAGTTAAAATATATTAAAACGTATGAAACTTCAAAATCTCAACGGCAAATTTACAGTCAAAATTTTATATTTGTTTGAAGTTTTTCTCTGTGTGTTGGATGTAAATTGTCATATTTGTACTGTCAAATATTAAATTTGTTCTTGTGCTTCCATTTTTTTCAATTTTGTAGATGCTTGAGGCAAATAATTAAAAAAACAAATGAATTTCAATGAAAAATTAATTAATCTTGTCATTTTTATTGTTAGATTTTTTTGTCAATGTCATTTTTTCGAAAATTTGAATGCTGTTGACAATGTCACCAAGAAATTTTTTGGAAAATTCACAGATGACACGCGTATAAGGCGTCGAAATTGTCTAAGGTTTAAGCTATATTGAATAGATTAACTATATAGTTTCGAAGTTGTATACTTATATGTTGAAACTTCTTTAACGAGATTGTAAAGCATGTCTTAGGACTTTAACGAGATTGCAGAGTATATCTTAGGACTTTAACACTGAAATTTCATTTGTAAATTCAATTTTGTTTAACAATACATGCTATGTATACGTATATAAGTATAAGTATCTAGTAAACATATTTAGAGTACAAGTAATAATTAATATTCATAGAGTTATATTTAAGTATATTTTTAATTAAAAGATATTAATTAATTCAATTATTATATTTATAATACTTAAGTTACTAATGACACTGTAAAGATTAAGCATATATATGACATATTTATAGCAATTAATACCTTTTATATATTTATTATATGGTACTGTGAGATTGAGAGATTTTTATTTTTTTTTTAGATAACTAAATCCCAAAATATTCTATTTTTAATTCTTTTATAATATTTATCTAAGTGCATACTTAAATATCAAATACTTGTCAGAAAAATTACAGATGCAAAGTTTAAATATAAAATTTGATTTCGAAAGGGGTAATGAAAACCTAAAAGAAGTTTAACTTCGAGTTAAATGTAGAAAAGCTTAACTAATTAGTTAATATTTTTATTAACTAATAAATAAGCTTTTATAAAATAAGAACTTACTTATTAAGTTTTTACAATATATATTAATTGATTGAATTAATACAATATATATGTAGATATATGTAGGTATATATTTAATTGATCAGTTCGTTTAATACTTAATTAATGTATAAAATATTGATTTGAATTTCTTAAAAGCATTGATTAGAAACTACATATTAAACTGCTTACTTTTAATTATTTATATAAACACAATACGTCTATATACTTATATTCACAAAATGTAAGTATAAATATATATAAATAGAAGTATTTTCTATAAATAAATTATAAAATATTTTTCGAAGGTAAAAAAATCATTTATCAAGCACTCTGTAGTCTGTATTATTTACAAAAATCTATATATAAGTAGATAGTTATATAAAGATTATCCTCCATTTTTTTATTTAACTGCTTATATATTCATTAGAAAGAGATAGAACAAATTTTGGGGGTTAACTTCACGCAATAATCATCTTCCATAAATTTTTTGTATTTTTTTATTCTTTTATTTAATTTATTTATAATAAATTTTGTAAGTATATAATATTTTGTATGTAGACATATTTTGCGAATTATTAATATCTGAACAATAAATACATAACTAATATATATGTATATATATATTTATTTTTTAATATTAATAATGATAATGGCATTGTTATCAGGTTTTGTTTTTTTTTTTGTAAATATCGTAATCGAATAAAATACAATGTCAAAAATGTTGTTAAAGAAATACAACTATAGGATATTTTTTTTAGATCAAAGTGACTAAGTATTACAGTTAAATAATGTTGATAATTAATATGTGAAGCTAGTCAAACATTTAAGTAGCTTCCTATAGAGTGTTACCGAACCTACCGTCCTAGCACTAAAATTTAACTCTAGGTCTTTGTCTGAAAATAATTAATAAATCACTAAGTACTTATTTGCCACATTAAACTTTTATCCAGAAGTTCCATCGGCATGAATTAAAAAAAGTACATACCCACCGAATTGCTAATTTATTGTTATAAATCTAAAATTAATAATAAAATAAAGGGAAATTATCCATTTATACTTAGTTGTATATATGATATTTAATTAATTTTTTAAGTTTATACTTTATCGTAAGTATTTACTTAAAAACAAATAAGTAAGTTGAATACATTTTTAAAATTAAAATACAATTTAACAAGATATTTGTGTATTACTTGCATTATTTATTAAATAGGAAGTAATGTAATGATAATAATTAATGAGTAATGACTAATATTTTTACTTTTTTAATTATAAATATGTAAAAACGTGATAAAGTATAAACGTTAACTGAAATAATTTACTAAAAGATTTATTATCCATGTTATTATATCAGAAAACTATCAAAAACATTTTGATTAAATATAAGAAAGTACAAACAATAACTATACCTACTTAAGTCATTTCTAAATTTAAGTTCAAGAGCAGAACTTAATTTTTGTCGATTTTTTTTTTTTATATAAGTTTGTATTTTATTATTTTATTTGATACAATTGAATTAAATGAAAATTTCATAAATGATAAGATTGCATAGTTAAATTCAGTAAACAATAATAATAAAATAACATTAGAATTTTAAAATAAAGTTTTATTGTGAGGTAAGTAAATACCTACTCTGAAACTAATTGAAGTTTTTGTTTTTTATCTACAATACTTAATAAAATAGTATCAGTACTTACGTAGATTAATAAGTACTCAATTATAATATTTTGTAAAAGAATATGAATTAATTTTTTTGATATATTTGAATTTCAAAAACATTTTATATTGTAAAAGTACGTTTTTGATTAAAATATAAAAGTTATGAATATATTTATTTAATAATTTACCAAAAAGATCAAATCAGAAATCAAAATTTTATAGGTATTAAATAGTTCTGATAAAACTATTTTAAAAACAACTTAAGTATTTAAGGCTAAAAACTAGGGAGCTGTATGTAATATGATTGCACATTTTTTAATATCTTTTGCAAAATTGAGAACCGAAAGTTACTTCTAAAAAAAATCCAACGTTAGTTTAAAATTTTTTATTAAACTACAAATTATAAAAAATACTTTAAAACCAAATAATAAGAAATAAGTAGCTAAATGTTATCTTTTATTTATATTTGTTTTAAAATTAAAAAAAAAAAATTTATAAATGCATTAAAATTAAATGAAATGAAAATATATAAAAGAATAAATAGTAAAAAAAAAAACTTATAAAATTCCTATACCTATTTAATATGCAAGTATTTATATAGTTAAGCAATACGCAAAATAATATTAAATATGTATTGATTATACTGTAAGAATCAATTAAGTTTTTCTATTATTAATTGTTAGTTAAAAACTTAATTTATTTAATCAGTAACTAAGCAAAATGTAAACATTTAATTATATAAATGTATAATTAAAAAATAATATGAACATTTGATTTAACATATAAATAAAAATTAACTAATAAAATAACTAAGTAAATACTAATATTTAACATATAAATTTCATATTCATATTTAAAGGATATGAAGAACTTTATAAAAAAAATGCACAAATTAAAGTGTAAAAGTAGTTTGGCATTTTCATAAAAATTTTCCAAAATGTATTTAAATGATAATTTTACTTATAATCATCATGGCCTTATTTAAATATGTTGTAAAAGAATATAAATTTACAAAAAATATATTTTTTACTGCAATAGCATTACATTATGATTTTTATTTTCGATTTTTTTTTCTCTTTTTTTTTTTTTTTGAAGTTCTACAATGGCTCATGACCTCAATAAATAAGTAAATAACCCTAAAAATATAATAGTGTTACATGTTTTTTATTTATAAGTATTTATATTAAATGATCAAACGAATGCATATACTTAATAAAAGTGTGTGATTCACCTGAATCAATTATTTCAATTAAATTATACATATTATCAAATGTATATAAAATAATTTAATAACATAGGTATTTAAAAAATTTACACGATAAACTTGTCTATTGAAATTGATATTTTATATTTACATACAAACACACATCTATAAAAGAAGGGAAAAATTAAAATTTTGTTAAACCCTTTCTGAAATATTTGACCTACCTGTAGTAGTTTAATACTATGTGTTTTATTTTTTTTTTTTAGTATTTTATATTATATATTCCAATTATTTATAGGACAATTTTATATCCGTAAATATTTTTATTGTGTACACAAATTATATATATAATACATATTATATTATATATTTTATATATATATATGTATGTAATAATAAATTATAAAATGTTTCACTTTTTAAACTTTTTCTTTCTTTATTACAAATTGCACTTTTTATTATATTAAGACTTTTGTATATATATATATATACGTATATATTTTACATTCATATATATATATTAAAAATTACACTACACTAACAATTTATTTCATTAAAATTTTACTTTTATTTTTTTTTTATTTCAAATTTATTTATTTTCAATATTCATTTAATTAAATAAAAATTTTTTAATAAAAATAACAACAAAATTAAATATTTAATAATTAAATTTAATCAAGTTTATCTCGACGAAATTAAATGAACAACAGCCCTTAAAACAGCACATTCCACCGAAAGACTCAACACGAATGTCAAAATAATTTTACTCAAAAATATTTGCCGAACTATTTCACCCAATAAACATAGATATTCATTGTGGAAATTAAATGGAGTTTTATATCTATTATGTTTACATATGTCAATTTTAGTAGTTTAAAGTAAATGCAATTTTATTAATTTTATCTTATATAATATTTGAAAATGTAAAAATTTTTGGTGGATTGGATGCATTTAACTTTAGAAAGAGTAAAATATAAAACATTCTTAATAAGAAAGAGTGAGAAAAATTCATTATATTAAAATTTACATAACCTAATTTAATAGTGTTAATATTTATATTTGGAAGTTTTTCAATTCAAAATTTTTTTTTTTTTTAATTTAAAAAAAGTTATGAAATCGTAATCAATGGTAAGTAATTTTAAATAAAAATTAATTAGAAAAATTCCAAAACAAAGCGCAATATAAACATTTTGTTAGTTTGTTTGCAAAATTCAATTGTCATGAATCCAATAAAAAATATAGAAGAGAGCGTAAGTTTTTTGTAAATACAATGAATTGAAGTTTTTTGCATATGAATTGAAAATATTGACGTTATAACAAAAGAAATTTTCGTAAAAAATTAAAGAAAACTTTCATGGATAAAAGTCCTAATTGTATAATATTATTTTTTAATTCAGTTTATATTTCAATATCTATAATAAAATTTAAATACTAATTAAATTCCCCAGATTTTTTCCTGATATAACCTGTTGGTTCGGATTTCTGAAACTTTGTGTTTTATTGGGAAAATTGTCAGAAAAAGGTTACAGAAAAAGTGAAAACAAACAAAATAAATAAAATCAAAAACAACAGCTGTCAAATGTCATCATGTCACTCACTCTTTCTTTTTACGCAGTCCTCCGCAGTCTTTTAAAACGAACAGGTGAATAAAAGAAAAGATTTAAGTTTTGTTTGATTATTCATTTAAAAATAAAAATTATTTTTGTATACATAAATTTATTTTGCTGTTTCAAAGAGGGAGGGGGGACCAAATTAATGAAAAAATGAATTTTTCTTTGGAAAATGTAAGTTAAAAAAAAAATCAATTACGTTCTTCCAAGCAAATTAATATTTTGGCTACATATTTTTTAAAACATAATTTCATTTTAATTTTAGTTACAAAAAAATGTTCAATCTGAATTTAATAAAATACGTGAAGCAATTAATGTTCGTGAACAACTTTTATTGAGACAACTTGATGTTATTTGTAATTCTAATCAATCCTATCTCAATAAAAATAACATTACCACCACAATTTGCCCCACTCATGACCTAAATAAAACTACACAAGTTCATAACAACAATAGAAATAATGATATTGATGAAATAAAATTTATTTCCGATACTGAAATTATTTTAGGTTTAATAAGAAATTTTGGTAAATTCAACCTTGAAAATGTTAATGTTAATTTTACAAATTTACTATATATAAATGAGGATGAACCAGAACACGATACACCAACAATGGTTAAATGTTTAGAAAATGTAACAAAAATGACAAATGTTACTGTTACAACACCCAGTACCACAAATAGAACGGGTGAAGGTGGCGATGTTGATTATAATAAAAATATTGATGTTACCACATATTTTAATGACAAAAATATAAACGATGAAGAAAAAGTTTTTATAGATTTTTCTAACAATAGAAAATTTATAACAGAAAATGTATCTAATTTAAACGAATCTGTTATTAATATTACATTAAATGAAGCGAAAGAATTAATTGAAAAATCATCTAATGTTTTACAACCATTAGAATTGGAAAACGGTAAGTAACTAAATATGGTAATCATAAAACTTTATTTTTAGTTATAAAGTAAGAATACAATTTTTTTTACAACCCTTTATAATAGTAAAAAAACATATTGTTAGGTTTAATATTTATATCGAATTATATTTTTATTTTTAGAAAAAAAATCCAATACATCGAAAGATAATTCTAAATCTATTACCCCAGTCAGTGTAAATAAATCTGTTGTTGCATCAAGCAGTTCATCTACTAATATAACAAAAACTACAGTAGAATCAAAAAAACAAAAGAAATCATTTAAACTTAAACCAAAAATTACAATTAATAATTGTAATGGCGTGATTAATCTAAAAAACATTTCCAGTTTAACAATCAATTGCGCCAATAAGGATTTAATGAACGTTAATCAAAATGCCTCTCAGAGTGAACCGATTAATGATGAAGATTCTATAGCTGAATCTCAACAGATTTATTCCATTACAGAGAATGGTGAAAATTCCGAAAATGACGAAATGATATCAGAAACTTCCGATAACAATACAACTGTAAATGAATCAAGTACAACGACAACAAAAGATAACGAAAATTTTGTTAATTGTGAATTTTATAATCGTTTAATTGCTGAAATTAAAAATACTCTTAAACAACAACAACATCAACATGCTAAAGCACATGCTCACGCACATTTAAATACCACCTATAATAATGAAAATAATAATGTTGAAAATGATAATGAAAATAATAATTACATCGACCCTATTCATGTTGAAGAGTTGCAACTTAGTGCTGGAGAATCATCTACAACATTAACTACACCAAATACAAATTATAATTCTACAACTACTAAAAATAGTTCATCAAAACAAAGTAAAAAATTGCTATTAAAAAATCTTGAAAATTTAAAAATAATTTTGGAGAAAAATGAAGATGATTCATCTAATGGCAGTAAACAACAAGGACGTCCAGTACAAATTGAACAATGGTTAGCAGAAATTATTTCTGAAACAGAAATTGAACCAATGCTAAATTCAGAAATTTTAGAATTAAGTAAAATTCAAAGTGGTACTGTGACTAGTACATGTGGTAAAAGTAATGCTTCAACAAGTTAAATTTATTTGCGTATATGTATATTTAATTGGAGTTGAAAATATTCATACGTTAAAAATCACACAAAAATATGTTTTTAAGATATGTTAAATACAGATACATTTTAACGTTTTTAGAGAATATTAATTCTTAAATTCATGAAAAATTGAATAAGTTAAATATTTATGTTGGAATTTTGTTAGAATTTTATTGTGCATAAACTTATATATATATATTTTTCAAATGATTTTTATCAATTTACTTTTATCATATATTGATATTATTTGATAAAGATTTTGATAATTAATTCTAATACCGGTCATTCCAAACATTTCATATACACTTTGTTATCGCGAAATTACTTTACATTCAAGACTTTTATATTTTATATAAAAATAAAATAGATAATTAAAAATTCGTTGAGTAATCAAGGGTTAAAAATAGTCATAGGTTTAAATTTTTTTTTTCTATTAAAAAAGAGTTGCATTTTTATAGTTTATTTGTTCAACTTCATTAATTTATTAATAAGTTTCATATTTTTCAAACGCATTTTAAGTAATTTCATGCATTATACGTATGCCAATAAAGTTTCTAAAATAAAAATTAAAAATTAAAAGAAAACATAGTCATAAACACAATTTATTGTATTTGAAATTTATATAAAGTTTTTCATACCTTCGAAATAACAAGAACTGATTAAAATGTGTTAACTTAATTCATTAAATAAATGAATTATTTAGCAAATATTATAAAATTTGATCAATCATTTAAATTATTTTTTAAATTATTTTGTTTACTTAGAATTTTTGTTATAAAATTATTCTAAATTTTAACTTAAATAACATCCAAATTAAAATACCACCAATTTTTTATAAATTAAAAAAATAAAATTAATTAATCAAGATTGATTTTGAGTTTTATAAGAAAACCCAATTGTGAAACTATTAATGCAAATTATTTGCATAAATAAAAGAGTAATTTTACTTTAAATTGCAATATTATTTTAAAGGAAAAAATAACATGTTTAATTAAAAATATAAAAATAATATTGTGTGTAAATAAAAAGCATCACTCATTTCTCTATGAAAAAATTAAAACAATCTTCTATAGTTTTATTTCATAATAGAATAAAATCAAAGACATAATGAAGTAATATTTCTTATGAATATAAAACGAAAAAGAAAATATTTAATATGTATTTTATTGTAAAGTAATGTATAGATATTGTATTTAAACTAATAATCAAAAACTTTATTATTAAAGGCATAAGAAAATACTTAATATTCTAATATTAAAAAAAAAACCATAATAACAATGAGCTAAAATAATATTTAAAAAATATGAAAATAATAAAAATATTTGCAATTTGACAATTGAAAATGCAATTAGACAATTTTTTGAAAATATTAAAAGACCTAAAAAACTTTGTAGAAAATCACATTCTTATTAAAAATATAACTAAATTAGAATTTAATTACAAGTTAAAAAAAAAAAACATTCAAAAACATTTAAAAATTTAAAACATTCAACCAAAGTATTAAAATTTGAAATATATTAAATTAAATGATCACTTCTTATTCATCACATTCACATAATTATATAAAAAAAAAATCAAATTATAGCAAATTATTAATAATATTTAGTTTAAGAAAATCTGAAGAAGCTTTTAATTTATTGTAGTTAAAAATTCTAAATCACTAGTTAAAGGCAAAAAAACATAAAATAGAAAAATATTCAAAAGAAAATATAAATAACCTATTATACATATTTAATAATAATATATGTAATAAATATTCAATATATGTTGTATTAATTATTCAATATTAAAAATAATAAAATATACTATGTCACTAAATAAATATTGAAGTTTTGTTTATTTCTAATTTTCTTATTTACATTTTTTTCAGTAAATAATTCGAACTAAATTAAAACGACACTGACTTTTTGTCTATAAAACGGAAAATTATTACTTGAACTGAATATTATCTGAAACAAATCTTTAAGTGACCATTTTATTTTAATTTAATTTTCTCTTTCTATCATCAGCAAAATTAGTAAATTTTCTATGAAAATTGATTAAATATTTTCTTACACGACATAGAGAAACATTTAATTTTTATCAAAAAAAATATAAAATTTAATCGAGGATCGTTAAGTTGAGGATGGAGTAAATTAATTATAAACCAAAAAAAAAATCCCTTGAACGAACTTATTTGTCAAAGTTAGTCGTATATTTTCAACCAATTTGATCAGCGTACCTACAAGGAATGGGAAAATATAATAAGTTCAATAAATAAGAAATCATAAATTATTGTTTTTCATTAAAACATTTTATGCGTTTTATTTATTTATCATTTGAATTTTTGAAATTTATTTTACAACTTAAAATTAAAATAAGGAACACAAACTGAAAATACTTTTCTTTCTGTAACAATTATTTAATTATAATAAACTTATTAACATAATAAGAAACACCCTGTTAATCGTAAGGAACATTAATTATACATAAATAAAATAAAAATTTAATAATTTTAACTCCTATTAAAGAATAAAATATTTTTTTAATTCTAAATTTTTGAACATTAATACACAATGGTGAAAATGAAATAATGAAAGAAAGATCAATAAGAAACAATACTAGGATATCATCAAATGATATAAAATCCAACAATGATTTAAGAATTTTAATTTATCGAAACGATTAACAATTGGAAGAAAATCTTTTATGGCAAATATTTCTGTTTTATTATCACGCATTTTAGCGCAATTACATTTTTCAATATTTTTTGGTTGAGATGGTCATGCCAAACTGACTTGATAGAATACCCATTCTTCCATAAACGACGGTACAAATGCTTTCGCAGTTGTAAATTTAACTGGTGGTTTCAATGCTTTTAATTGATCCTCATACATTTGTAATGCATCTGGACAACTGCTACCATTGCCATGAGTTAAAAATTTTCCATCTGGTTTTAATATTTTGAATGAATGTTCCAATATTGTACGGATGAAATCCCATATTTCACCAGTTGGTGTATCCGATATAGGAATATCAGTTAAATCACCAAATACATAATCGAATTTACGTTCTTGTTGAATAAAACGTTTCATATATTCCATACAATCTCCAACAATTATTTCATAATTTTCACCTTTACGTTTTTCAAGAACATCACCACAAATAGAATTCATGTATTTGTTACAGGCTTTCATTACCAGATCATCAATTTCCAGCATAACAACATGTTTTGGATTCTCTTTAAGTAATTCATATAACAAAGCTCCATCTCCACCACCAAGAATACAAATTTCTTTTCCCTTATAACTTTCCGATCCACGTTGCATCAATGTTTCAGTATATATTAAGTCAACATCAGCGATATCTGTAAATAAAAATTAATATAAATGAAAACAACAATTATCATTTTAAAATTGAGTTATATGTAAATTCTAATTAAAAATCAAAAAGTAAAATATTTTAATAATAATAGCTATTATAATCAACTTTCGGTGCGCCTTAATTGGTTTAAGCTTCTTTGGAACAATTTCATTTGTAAGTTTTTATAGATTATTAGAAATAAAAGTATTGCTTTATATGTTTATATGTAAATTCAATAATTTTTTTAAATAAACGATATCTTTATTAATTGAACAATTATTTATTAAATTTATTAACTATATTGTACTTACTCTGTAATTCATCAAGAATTAACATATTTCCCAATGTTTTTGAGTGAACAATTTGAATTTTCTGAAAATCAGAACGTTCTTCAAACAAAATTTTATCAATGTCGTATTCAATAATGCGTTCATCTGAAATATTTATTAAAATGCATAATTAAATTTTTATTTTATTAAAATTTAATTTTTTTCAATCATTTTTTCTTTTGTTTTTTAATTTAATTATTCTGAATATTTTATTCTTCATTAAAACTAAAAAAAATGAATGAAAATTTTTTATTTTTAATATGTATATATTTTTAAATTTTAAATAATATTAAATAAATTATTTGTTTAAATTAATTAAATATCTTACAATTTAAAACTTAAGTATTATAACTGTAATAATATGTAATCAAATTACAAAATAAAATATTTTGATCAGTTCTTTTGCAGTAAAAGCAATTATTATATTCTTAAAATATTAAGGATTAGTGAAAATTTTTTTTAATGGGTTTTTAGAACACGGAGCATTAGATCCTGTTTTAAGATTTGCAAACTCTAAATTATAGAAATGTTTCAAAACAAACT
Source organism: Dolichopus griseipennis (assembly GCA_963082915.1). Classification (NCBI taxonomy): domain Eukaryota; kingdom Metazoa; phylum Arthropoda; class Insecta; order Diptera; family Dolichopodidae; genus Dolichopus; species Dolichopus griseipennis. Next base: position 33,226,103 of record OY720443.1, read on the forward strand.
GATCTTAGATTAAATTTACTAAATTAATCCAATATTAATTTTACGCAGCATTTTAAATTTAGGCAAACTAACTGATCAATTGTTTTTTAAATGTTAATTCAATTTTAATTAAAAAATTTAAATTCTTAAATCTAAATTTATTTATGAATAAGCGCTCTTATTAGAATATTAGTCAGCCCATAATAGCCTTAGCAGCCGTGCGCTGTACTAATATAATTAATTATTTAATATTAGATGTAAAAAAAAGCGCTCTTAAATAAATTTTGAGAAAATTATTATTTTATAATAATTAAAAATTTAATTAGTTAAAATAAAATTTGATTACATATTTTTAAAAAATTTTTAATTATTTTTTTTTTTTTTGAATTAAATAAAAAAATAAAAATTTAATAAAAAAAAAAAATACAGAAAACAAAATTAAAAAAAGTTAATAAATAATAATTAGCAACTAAAATGAAACGCAAGTTTTTTTTTTATATATTATACTTAATAAAATAAATTAATTAATAAATGTGAATTAAAATTTTCTTAGTTAATATTAAATGTAGTAAAACTAATTTAATAATACATTACAAAATGTTTTTTAATATATAAATTAATAAAAAAAGAAAATTAAACGGAATAAACTTTTTAAAAATTTTTAAATACAAAAAAAAATTAAAAATATTAATGAATTTAAATTAATTTTATATACGAATTACCTGCTGAAGGAAAATACCTCGGGATAGCGCCTCGTTTTATTGGCGGCAAAACTTGTCCATTTAAAATATTTAATTTCTGTGCCAAGGTATTTTCGAGTTGTTTTGATTTCTAATGTGTGTGTTTTGATTTTAATTTTGAATTTAAGAAATTTGATTTTTGAATTGTGGTAAAATTTAGAGGATATACATGAAATTAAATAAATATGAAATAAAATGAAAGAAAAAATATAAAACAATATTATATGTATTACAAAAAAAAAAAAAAAAGTAGTTATGCGAAGTGATTTTATTTTTTTTTATAATTTTAATGAGTTCTTTTTTTAATGCATTAGTTGGTATAATTTTTTTTTAAGTGATTTAAAATTTTTCAATCTTTCGAAAAGGGATAAATGTTTTTATATAAAAGTCTGAAGTTAAATGGATTAAAACATTTTTATGTTTTACACTATGCATAGAACTTGGTTCTCAAAATCTCTAACTCAGTAAAAATTTGAAAATTATTATATTCTGCCAACATCATTATACTCGTCTTGAATAGTTGTCTGATTTGTTTGGGATTTATTTTATAAAAAAATTCAGATAGAATAATATTCTTAAAAAGTTATTAATTGTATTAAATGTTTTCAGTAAAAACCTTGTCCCTTTTGAATAATTAAAGATTACAATCTTATTTAATTTAAAAGTCTAACCGTTACTTTTATAATGTCAAAAATGTCTAAAAATTTTGATTTACAAACTTATAAACACAACACCAACCACAAAATTAAAATACAAAACTATAAGTTTAAGCTTTATTTTTGATTGAAAATGAGCGAGCTGTGAATTCAAGCTCAGATTTATGCGTTCGACATATAGTTATTTTGCATTAATCTGAGTTGTAACCGTTGACGCTCAATAAAATATTTAATTAAAATTAATTTCGCTTGTGGTCGATTATCTGTATTGTGTTTATTGTTGGCCTCAATTTATTTTAAATCACTCATATTTTTGTTTTAATTTAATGAAAAAATCTTTTATGTAAATTTTTGTTATTGTAATGAATTATAAAAAAAAAAAATACATATAAAGTCATATTAAATAGCCATATTTAATTTAATGTTTAAAAATTTTTTTTTCTAATAAGATTACGATTTTTTGATATTTCAAGGATTGCCAAACAAATTTCTTTATTTTTTTTTTAATATTTATTATATTGATATATTTTATTTTTAATTTAGAAAAAAATTTAAGATTAATTAAAAAAAAAATCTATAAAACTAAAAAATATATATATTATTAGTTTTTTAATCTTAAATTATAATTTTAACAAATTTATTTTAAAGCTATTATATTTATTCAATTATATTATTAAAATAAAATTTTGACATTTTTTTTTAGATAATTATTTATTATTAAATTATACAAAAAAAAATTTTGAATAAAATATTTTAGTTAGCCAATTATTTATTAAACAATTGGCAAGCCTTTTTTTGTTTGTGATGAAGAAAATTTATATCAGGTAGCCAATTAATAATAATATTTAAATATTTATATATATATATATACATTTATAAAGGTGAAAACATTAAGAAAAACATACAAAAGATTAAAATTAATATTTAAATTTTTAAAATATTAGAAGCTAATATGTATATATGCATAATAATTGTGGAATAAATATATGAATTAAACTTAAAACAATATATTATTATTGGATTAGCAAACATGCAAAATATTAAAAATGAATTTAAATAAATATCACTAATCAATTAATTTAAAATCAAACAATTAATTTTTCATCAATATTGAAAAAAGTGTTTGTTATTTTTATTAGTATATGAACGACCAACAACGTTCACTTACTTTAAGTATGTATTCAAGAAAAGAAGTGTTGCATTTAATTAAAATTAATAGAAAAGATTTAGACTAGTGATTCAACTGGTTACCGGCTTGAAAATAAGTTATGAAACATAATAATGCATCTATTTTAGTTTTTTTTACAATTGGAATTTGGAATTTTATATTTAAAAGGGTATTTTTCAATACGAATTTTCGACTTAAACAAATCTTTTAATCTGTCGAATGAAGTTTTTTATACAAGAATGATTAAGTAATATTTATTTAAATATAAATTAGTTAGGTTTCACACAAAAATTACAAAATAAATACAAAAAAAAAAAAAAAACAATTTTGCACAAAAGTTTTATTTACTCAAAAATAAATAAAAAATATTTTAATTGATAGTAAAAGTATTCTTAAACTTTTTTTTTTCTATATTAATGACCTGATGCACTTACCCTAAATCTATTTAGTTTTCGTTTTTTACTAAAATTAAAATTTAATTTTTTTTTATACAAACTGAAATTTATGATTTAAAAAATAAAATGTAAATTATTAAAATGAATTTATAAATAAATAAATTGAAATTGAAACAAATTAAACAAAAAATTAAAATAAGTGTAGATAAAAAAAAATAATACTTAGATATATAAATAATTAATTTACTCTTCTTTTTATTATTTCTTTTTTATTTTTTCTTGTTTTTTTTTTTAGTTACAATTATAAGAATAATGCTGACCTGAACTAGTTAAGTAAACATCAATCACTGCACCCCTTTTAATTGGAGGTAAATATTTTGATCGAATTGAATTAAGTTTATTATGTATTAAAATTTCCATAGCTCTGATGTTCTGTAAAAATTTGTTTTATTTTGGTTTTTTTTCTTTTTCTTTGTTTTTTTTTTCATTTTAAAATTTAAAAAAAAGAAAATATATTAGAAAAAAAATGGGATTATAATGATATATTATTACATACTGTGAAGTTAAAAACAACTATTAAAAGTTATTAATATAATAAAAAAGTTCAAATTCAATTTTTATATATTTTATGTTGTATGAATGGATAAAGGAAAAAACCTTAGTGATATTGCACCAACCACTTATCACTAATGTAATAAGTTTTTTTTTGCACCAAAACCATATTTGATATTAATTCAATAAAGCTTGGATATTTAAAAAAACACTCACTTATCAAAATAATTATTTCATTATTTGGTTAGTGATAAGCGATTGATGCAATAGGTTCTAGATGAACTTATTTTGCATGCCATTATCAGAAATACTTTCTAAATCTTAAGTTTAATAAACAAAATTATGTTTCAAAGAATTAAACTTTCAATTCTTATATACTTATGTATATTCTAATGCCTCTGTTGCAAAAAAAGATATTAATAAGGTTGTGCTGAATTACATTTACATAACTACAATATGTTGGTTTAATAATTTATGATTAATAATTATTATTTATATTGTTCAACAATATTTAGATGAGAAAATCTGTAGAGCATAATTGAATAAATTTAAGTAAATTTATGATCTAATAGTTTCATTTTACAGTCAGTCAAAATTACTCGGTATTAAAAGAAAGAATAAAATCAAATTACAAATAAATGAAAATATGTTGAAAATAAAATTATTATTAAGAAAATTGAAACTTAAAACTTTATTAAAATCAAAATTAGATTATTAATTTTAATAATTCAGCATAATCTTGTTGAAACACCTTTTAACTATAGTTTAATGATATTTTTAACGGTCAGAATCATGAATGTAACTAATTCAGAAATAATTTGGAAGTCTTTTTTAACTAATCCGTAATGATTATTTCCGGAAATGTGTACTTTGTTTATGACTAGAATGAAACTTTTAATAAATTACAAATTTTAAATCAAATTGTTTATTTTAATAAATTTAAAATAAAATAAAAGTTTTTTAAATTACTTAAAGTTATAAACCAATATATATATTTAATTGTATAAATTATAAAATGATTGTAAAACTTTGAAAAAAATTTATTAAAACCAAGTTATAAATATTAAAACAGAAAAAAAATTAAATTATGAATAATAAAATATAAAAACAACATTAATACATTGTATGTAAGACAATGTTAATTCAAAATTATTTCTTAAAATTTGGACTTATTTGTACGTAATCTTTTTTTTTTTATTTAAAGATCAATTAATAATTATGAACCTAATTAAAAATTTGTGCGTCTTTTAATTGTTTGTAATTTAATCAAGTGTGAATAAAGTATTCAAATATAAACAAGATAAGTAAGTATATAGGAACTTTAATTATTAAGTATATACACTTATAATATTTTTCTAGAAACATTTGTCTTTCTTCAATTCTCAAAGTTATTATTTACTTCACGCTGTGATTTTTAAAGTAAATTAAACTTGGAAATCTTTTTGACAAATAAAGTTACGTTAGGTACTCAAAAGATGAAAATTTAAATTTTTCGATCACAAAATGTTTTAAATTAAGTGTAACGAAATTAAGAAAACCATTTTTGAAAATCTTTTGCCAAAATGTCAAGTTAAATTGTGAAATAACTATCAGATCAATTCAGTAAAATCTAAAATTAATAAAATTTTACTTGTTCTTTAACAACGATATTTTTTCAAATTAAATCGTTGTAATTAAAACATCGCATTCTTCTGACAATTTTAAAAATTTGTCACTTAGAAAATTTTACACTTTGAAATATTGAACTAAATAAATGATATTTAGAATAAAGAATTAAATATTTAAATATATTTATTTATGTATATTGTTTCAATTAGTTTTTGTTTTCTAACCTAGAGCACCGCGACACTTTACCATAAATTTAATTGATTTTTATTTTAAAATCTAATATTTTAATTGTTTTTACTTATATTTACCTAAGTTTAAAATAAATTACCTTAAATGCATAGTTAATGTATAAACTTTAAAATATATTAATAAAATTAATTATGATTATTTTTAAGTTAGATTAGTCACATGTAAAATAAGAAAAGCTTTTATTAATTAAATATAAAATAAATATGTAATATTTAAGCACCCAGTTTCACAAATTTATTTATTTTTTATTTACTTTTAGGTTTTTTTTTTCTGTTTTTTTTTTTGGGATACTTAAAATCTTTGTAGCTAATCAATTACAAATTAAGTAAGTATAGTATATAAATCTTTTTTGGTATATTTATAAAGTTTAATTGGTCAGGAAAACACTTACGATTTTTACAGCATAAAACCGAAAAATAAAAAAATTTGAGTAGATTATAATTTTTTTTTGCAATTATATTTGAAATTTTAAATGCTTTGTTTTTACTATTAAATATTAAATTTAGTTAATGTTTAAACCGTAAATGTATACCTAACTAATTTAAATTTTTAACTCATATCTTAATTTTTTTTTTAAATAAAAAGCAATAACATTTTCAGTTAATATCATGCACATAAATTGAATTTTATTAATTTTATTAAACACAAACTAATTATTTAAAAATAATTTAATGTAACGAACGATATATATGTTAATTATTATGTAACGATATTTATATTTTCAAATAAAATTAGGTACTTATTGAAAATTTAAAAATTCCTTATGATAACTTTCCATATTAGAATTATGTATTATAATTTGATTAATGTTAAAAATTATACTTTGTAATAATTAAAACAAATGGTAAGGAAATAAATTTTTAGTAAAATTATATGAAAGGTTCGTTACGGGAAATGGGTAAAATTAATAATTAGATATCTTTTAGGAAAATATTTTTATTTTCCTAAAAGCTGCATAAATTTGCATTTAATTTTTGTTTTTAATTTACAAAAATCAGAGAAAAGAAAATTTTACTACTATAATAAGTTATCCTCCCAGTTTTATATTTTTTTATACAAAAAAATTTATGTATAAAATATTATTAAATTTATTCTGCACAAATCTATTTTATTAAAGCGTTTTGTTAATGTCCAATTGACTAATTGTCCTCTTTCTATTAATCTAATTTAGGTAGTTAACCATATTTATTTGAGTGATAAGAGAAGACTTTAAAATAATACAAGTTTTAAATTGATTTTGTTAAAATTACTTATTTTATAAATTATTTCCATCGTACAATCGAGCTCTTGTTTTGAATATTGTAATTATGTACTTATTTCAATACATATTATATAAGTAAAATAGATTTTTTAGGTTTGAATAAGAGGCCGAATGGTTATAAAAATATAAATATATTATACTTCATTTCGGATTTCGTATTTTTCAACTGCTATTAATAAAAGTGCGATTTTTCGAATATAACGTTTTATATAAAAAGTTATAGAAACGTCAAACTTATACAAAGAATTGTTAATTGGTTACTTTGCCGATTATTCTAGGACCTTTGTAATTATTCATAAGAATTCTAAAAACAAAAAAAAAAAATTTATATTACTAATTAAATCTATTATCACTATCTCATATACATAGGTTTGTATATTTTTTTAATATATAGTATTAAGAAAGCTTTTATTAATTTTTTAATATAAGTACATAAGTATATTTTATTTTTGTATAAAAAGAATCTCTTTCGGACACAAATGCTCATATAAAAGTACCAATATCTACATAATGTAAATACAAATTTAAGTTTATTTAGTAGTATCTGGTAGTATTCACAATTTAAAAAGTCAATGTTCTTGACAAAACAAAAAAAAAAAAAAATTTTTTTTCTAGTGAAAGTATTATTATAAAAAAATGTACACATACAATAAAAAAGCACGTGCTTTAAAATTATGTACATATATTTTATAACTGGGTTCTCCCAATTTCGTGATATTATAGATATGAAGTATTCCCTTAAATATATATCTACTTATAACAAGTTGGATATTTTTAAAAGCTTTCTTAATATTTTTTTTTTTCTAGTTATTTTAAAATAAATTCATAGGCCTGCAAAAATAATAAAATAAAAAAAATAAAATCAATAGCTTAACACAACGTTTGCCTTCGCCAATGACCTTCAATTTTTTCTTTATATGAAATTTATTTTTTATCTAAAATTTTTTTTTTCTAATAATTATTTTTAAAATTTCATTTCAAGAATTTAATAATGAAAATAATTACAACATTATGTGACGAAAAAGAATTTTGTAATTATTTAGATTTTTTTTGTTTGGCTATTTTTAGAACTTTTTTTTCTTTCAAAGTGTTTATAGGTATACAAAAAATATAAAGTTTTTATTATTGATTTTTCCAAAAAAAAAAAAAAATAATTATTAGAATTTATTTTGTTTAAATATATAATTAAAGAAATAAAAACTTTGTTTTTTTATATTACATCAAAATTTAATTTTGATTCTTCAGCATTCTCAAGATAATACTCAATGTTAATGGTTATTAATCCTTGATTGTAAAATCGAATTGTAATTAAAATATTATTTTCTGATAAAATAACAAAATATCCATCTACGGTATGCATATCATAGATGAATTTTAAATCCGAAAAGATTCTTTCCAATTCACTACGAATTAATTTTACAGCATCAGCACGTAAAGAATCATCACCAATACGACTTGGATCAATTGAAAAATCAAATAAAACTGTATTGGCGGACATTTTAGTTAATTTTTTTTTCAAAAATAATTAATTTAAATCACTTTTTATCGGTTTTGGAAAATTTCACTTTTTTCTAATTCAAGAACAATACAATAACTGACACTATTGGTAGAGAAATTTTCTTATTACCGCTTTTTCACAAAAGTTTTTTTTTTTTTTGTTTTACCAAGGACAACTGTCAATGTGAATGTCAAATTAATGAGGTACTTTTGTTATTGTTTTTATTTTTTGTTGCAAAAAATTTCACACGATTACCCAGTAAACCAAAATTGGAATTTAAAAAGTTTATTAAAAGCTTATCGATATATTTTTTGTTTCTATACAAGCAAGATAGAAAAACTTATCGTTGAACGATATTTTTAAATGTCATTTGAGATTTGAGAGAAATGACTGACATTTAATTTTGTTTTGAATAAGTACTGTTAATAAATGAATTGGATTAATAATTCAAAATATTTTATTCAATTAAAAAATAAAATAAGTTTAAGGAATTCTCAATTTATGTTGGAACTTTTCAAAGGGAATAAAAACTAGAAAATGATGTTGTTAAATTTTTATTTTCTAACGATGATAGAACTCAGATCTTTTGACACCCGAAGCCACAGCGCTATCCTCTGTCTACACTCTACACCATACAATTTTTATAAATTTATGGTCAGACTTCTAATATTAATTATTCAGTGTGACAGACTGAAAAAGAAAAAAATTTGGAGTTGGCCAAGGCAATAAAAAGTAAGAAATGCTGTTAATAGGGATAGGTTTATTTTGTAAATACTTATAAATGAAGTTTAATTTAATTTTCCAACTAATAATTACTATATGGGGACATTTTAAAAATTATCAATGTCATTCAATTGGAAAATTTATAAAAATGCACGAGGAAACATATTGCATTTAGTTTCCGGATTACAAATATAATATTTCCTAAATTTATATAATACATTTAAAACAAAACAAGAGTATTAAATTAATCTATACTAGTATCGCCCTGTGCTCGAGATTCGAGCTATTTTTGCTTTTAAATTTACATACAAAATTAGTTTTTTGAAATTTATAATAGACTAATTTAACACGAAAAATTATATTTTTTTTCCTATACGTAATAAAATATATTGCAACAATGTTGTCAACAATTTTTGCGCTTGAAATTTGCTAAAAAAAAATTTATAATTTTGTCAGTTATAAAAACGTTGTTGTATTTTTGAATTTTATTCCTATACCTAAAGTCGCTTTAAAGAAAGTATAATGTGGTACAGTTATTACACAAAACAAAGCGATTTAAATTCTTAATATAAATATTGTTCTAATATACAATGTTCTGAGAATTTGATTTAATTTCTAAACATATACATACATATATTTACTGAAGTCAAGTAGCCAAAATTCGAGTTAATGGTGTTCGTCATATAGAAAACTAAACATTTTAGTACGATTTGAATTTTTTTGTATCCGTTCCATATGTATTCTGTTTCCTAATTAAAAATTGATGAATACTACATGCTTCAGTTCCTTTAAAGGCATTTTTTAAATCTGAACTGTCAAAAAAAAAATCGTTTTTTTTAGCTCTGAGCGCTCAGAGCGTGTGATTCATTTTTTTTCTTAAAGACATTTTGACGTTTGTTTAAGATTTTACTTGTAAAATAAAAATCAAAATGTTTTAATTTAATTTAATTTTTCGTGTTTTTTTATTAAATCTGAACGCTCTGAGCGTACTCTGTTCATGCTCTGTTCATTAGAACGTGCTTATGTTGTTTAGAGCGTGCCTAGATCTCTGCTGTGATTTAAAAAAAACGCCTTATTTAATATTTGTTCGTTATGTCAAAGTAAAACTAAAAAAAGTTTTTATCATGAAAAAACATTATTCAATGTTTAAAATGTAAAATAAAATTCTTAATTATCAGGGCTTAACCTTAATCAAAACATACAACGTACAATTTAAAAATATAAGAAAAACCGAAGACAATATTTTTATACTATTTATCAATTTTTAAAATTTAAAAATCCGAGGTACAGTATATCGCGTTACGCGTATTTGGGTTGCTTTCACGTAAATTTATTTACATAATTACTTATTTCAAAATTTTTTGACAGAAATTTTTCGCCGTACGCGTTGTAAATATTATTTTAAAATATTTTATTTTTAAAATTTAATCGTAGCAACATAAGAAAATACAATTACAATATTTTTATACGCTTTGTCAATTTTAAAATTTTAAAACTTCGAGGTACAGTACGTCGCGTATGCTTTCATATAAATTTATTTACAATAACAACTTATCTCAAAATTTTTTGACAGAAACTGAACGCCGAACATGCTGAATTTGGTTGATCCATAAGTAACAAATCATTTTTCTTACAAAATATTATTTCTTTTTTATGTTTCTGCAAACATATTATAGGTATTTTTTAATAAACAAATTTTTTACAAAAATATTATTTTAAATTTTCTATTTCTATTTTTCGCTTTGTCAATTTTTAAATCTGAGGTACCAGAACGTCGCGTATTTCGGTTGCTCACATGTAAATTCACGTACCTAACTATGTATTTAAAAATTTTCTAGAAATTTCCAGAAATTATGCACCATACGCGTTGGTTTTGGTTAGGTCTAATTAACAAATCATTTAAATTACAAATTATTTTTTTAAGAAAGATTATTTGTTATTTTTTTTTAAATTTTTTTGCAAATACATATATTTTTTAAATATCATTACTTGTATCACTACTTACAAACGTAATGGCAACTATATTTCAGAAGTCGGTTTTTTATTTAACAAAAAACCGACTTCTGAAATATAGTTGCCATTACGTTTGAGAGTAATGATATTTAAAAAATACCTATATGTATTTGCAAAAAAATTAAAAAAAAAAAACAAATAATCTTTCTTAAAAAATTTTTTTTTTTATAACTGTATAATAAATTGCAAACAAAAACTAAATACAGTACTTTTCGGTTATAACGACCATGATGGAACGGAAAATATTCGTCGTAATAAACGAATGTCGTTTTAAAAGAATGCTGTGAATTTTGGAAAATTAGTATAAAACTTGAACATTGTAGAATATGCTGATTCTAGAATGGACACTTCGAACTCATTTGCTAGAATTTTATTTGATGTGTCAGCCTCAAGCCTAGGTATAGTGCTTTTTCTTCTAATGAAATTTTTTTTGTATTTTTGATGCGTTATGATTTTTTTTTATATTCAAAAATAAATAAAAAAATACTAAATTAATCACCAAGCAACATAATTAGATATAATAATTTTAAATAAAAGAAATATCAATGTAATAAAAAACTTACATTTTTAGGTAAAATTTAATTCTTTATCAAAAAGTGTAAAGTTTATTATAATTAAAATTGAACCGAGTTCGTTATAAATGAAAACTACTGTATAAACCAAATGTATTGCTTTCATTTCGAACAGCTCATGTACCTATTTATTTGTAAATTTTTTGACAGAAATTATACGTCAACTTTTATTTCAGTTGAAGATTATTTTTTAGTTTTTTTTGCGAACATATTATAGATATTTTCAATTATTTGGAATGTATGTTTTTTTTAAAAAAAAATATTATTTTAAAATATTTTATTTTGAAAACTTAATCGTAGCAACAACAGAAAAAACAATTACAATATTTTTATACGCTTTGTCAAATTTTAAAATTTTAAATTCCGAAGTACAGTACATAACATACCTACTTATTTCAAAATTTTTTGACAGAAACTGCACGCCGTATGCATTTATTCTGGTTGATTCCTAAAGAACACATAATTTTTCCTAAGAAATGTAATTTTTTTGGTTTCTGCAAACATATAAGCAAAAAAAAAAAATACGGTAAAGCTCGCTTATAACGACCATGAAGAGACAGAAAATATTCGTCGTAATAAAAAAATGTCGTTTTAAAAGAATGCTGTGAATTTTGAAAAATTAGTATAAAAATTGAACATTGTAGATTGTGCTAATTCTAGAACGGGCACTTTGAACTCATTTGCTAGATTTTTATTTGATGTGTCAGCCTCACCTCTATGTTTATAGATGTATATATGCTTTTTCTTGTAATGAAATTTTTTTTGTATTTTTTGTGCGTTATTATGATTTTTTATTATATTCAAAAATACATATAAAAATACTAAAATAATCACCAAGCAACATAATTAGATATAATAAGTTTAAATAAAAGAAATATAAATGTAATAAACAACTTACATTTTTAGGTAAAATTTAATTCATTGGCAAAAAGTGTTACGTTTATTATAATTAAAATTGAACCGAGTTCGTTATAAAAGAAAACTACTGTATAAACCAAATGTAATATGTATTGCTTTCATTTCGAACTCATTTTTTTCGTTCACTTTTTAAGATAAAGAAAAAACAAAAACAAAAAAAAAATTTTAAAAAAATTTAAATCTCCTTGTTCATTGAACATTTGAAGTTTGAACTAAACAAAAAAAAGAAAGACATAAGTCGGCGCATATAATAGTTTGATTGAGTTGCGAGTTACAACCGAAAATGAATTACTTTTACCCAGAAAGTCGGCGCATAATATTAGAGTCATAAGCCTCAACTTTTAAAAGCGTGACCGTTAAATTCAAATTTACGTTAAATTAAAGACGGATTTTCACCTGAAAAAACGCAATATTCTAAAAAAAAAATATCATTGTCCTATGAAAACAAAAAAAATCTTAATTTTGGTTTTTGTTTCATTAAAATTGGTCAAATAGTTTGCTCTAAAAAAGGATGTTTATATTTGTATTGGAAAAAATAAGCCGATTAAATATTATGATGTAAGTATATCAATCAAATTAATACATAACAAGTCAAAAATTTATTTTTTTTTTATTTAAAATTTCTCTTGCACATTCCAATAAATCCTGTTTCTATTTAATTTATGCACAAATTTGAAAATTAAATATGAAGATAGTATAAGTTTGAGATAAAATTTTCTCTTAAAACGTTTATAATAAGAAAGCAGTGGCGGAACTTTCAAATTGGCGCACCCCGAACCTTTTATAGAGTTATATATACAGGGTATTTCTTAATTAAGTGCACTGCTTTATACCACTGCATACTTATGGGTTAATAAAACAAACAAAAAAAAAATGTGGTTTTTTCAAAGATAGAAAACGATAGAAGATTAAAAGAGGACATCTTAAGCTTTCGAATACATTTTACAGAATTGTCAAAGTAGTCTAGAAACAGAGTTAAAAGTATAATTATGAAAACTAAAATATTTAAATTTCATTTAAGTGTCATATCTTGGAAACTAGAAGAGGCTTATCTTAGCAACACAAAATTTATCTTATCACAATTAGGAACCACCTTGTATATTGAAAAAACAAAAATTACGTAATTTATTGGATACAGAAACTTTTTCATAATTATTTTTAATTTTTAAATTTTTTTTTTTTTAATTATTTCACATTTTTTTGGTTAAAAACTATTTTAAAATTATTTTCCTTTTTTCATATAAGAATTTAATAACCCATTTGCCATGCAATATTATATAACATTATACATAGTTTTATTTATTTAAAAATATGTAGGTAGGTATCTTATTATTTATAAGAAAGAACTTTAATTATCTATTTGGGGGTTTAAAGAATTGAATTGAAATCGAACTACTGAATTTTACATTTTACAATTAAATAAAAATTCTTCCTTAAAAGGCTTCACTGTCCAGTTCCGCCACTGTAAAAAAGATACTCATCATCATTGGCAGGCCAGTCATTAATAAATAAAAATAGATAAAAGGTAATACTAACTAAGACAATTTTATTAAATAAAAAACATTTATTATTTTTTTTTTTTTTTATTTTATTACAAAAATATTTAAAAAATATTAATTTATATGTAATTAATTACTAATAATATTTTTGGTTTCCTAATATATAGTTCCTATATTGAATTCATGATTTATTAATTTTTAATTAATTATTTAATTAGGTAGGTATATAAAAAGTTTTATTGCACTTAAAAAAATTGCCCATAAAAATATTACTTAAATGATTGTAAGTTTAGTTTGAGATCTATGAAATGATTTTTTCCTTTAAGAATGATGTTTTATATGATGTGGTTCATTATGAAGATTAACATTTGCATAACTAGTAGCATGACCATGATGATGTTCAACATGTTCATGACCATGTTCATGACCATGTTCTTCCTCATGTTCATGATGTCCATAAACTGAATGATAAAAAAAATAAAATAAAAATACAAAAAGAATTTTTTAGTTATTGGAAGGAAGTTGTGATGAAATTATTCATAAGTCAGTTAATTTTAAAACTCTTTTTTTTTACCATGAGGATGTTCAGCATGTCCAACTCTTTTTACAACTGCATTAAATCCAGTATGTTTATCTGAACTGTATTCAACAACTCTTTTTGTACCATCAGGTTCTTGAATTTCATATCCACCTTTAAAAATTAAAAAAAAAAAAATATTAAAATGTGGAATTAAATGTTTAAAAATTAATACTCTGTGCTACAATCAAGGTAATATGAACATAATAAAAAATTAAAATTAATGAGTTCTTTCTTTTTTTGTAGGTAAATAAAATAGATGATTGTTTTTCGGTTGGAAATTCTTAGACCTAGATGGTAAAATTTTGTAAAAGATTTTTTACAAAGCCTACAATGCAAGCCTACTTACTTTAGCCTACAATGTGTTTGATTGTGATTTAAGTTGCAGAAAGATATCTGTTTAAATCAATATAGATATGAAGTTCAATTTTGGATATATTGAGTTCCAGAGTTTTAATTTTTTACATTTGTTTGAACCAAAAGGTCATTTGTATACAGTGGGTTTCGGTAACTAAACTCTTTAATTTCATATTTCGATTTATCTTGCATGATATTAAGATTATTAATGTTAGGTAAATAATAAATTAAGAATTATTAAAAATTTAAAAATTATTTATTAATAATTTTGATAATTCCGTTAGACTTTGAATATAGAAGTGGTTAAATGACCATTTATTGGAGTTTACTTATATATATATAAATGTATATATATGTTTAACTAATTAATGCTAATAATAGAAATTTATGACTTTAATTTATATTAAAGAAAAAAAATGTTAATGAATTAATTTTGTATAATAGTGTTTTAATATTTGTTGGATTCGTTGAATGTTGGATTCATTAATACGTGTCTTTGTTTTTTTAATTTAAAAGGCTGCAGTAATTAAAAAATAATATTATGGGAAATTTATTACTCCGGATACAAAAAATACTAAAAAATGGGATGAACATTTCTTAAAATAAATTACGAACTTTTGTGTAATTAAAATTTTTATTTTTGGGTCCCATCATCCACTTATCAATAATGAAATAATTAAATAGATATTTTTTGATTGAAGGTTTTTTTACTAATCAAATTATTTAATATGACTTTGTATATACAAAAACTAATCAAAATAATGATTATTTGATAATTGATCATTTAAATAATTAATTCAAATAAGCACCTAAGATAATTAGTGATTATTTTGATTACTTTTCATAAATCTTTAAAAGTAATTTTATTCACATATTGAATAAAATTACTTTATTATCACATTGGTAACAAATTGATAAGTATTTATTATTTTAATATTAATTCCGATCCTTATTTATTATAGGAAAATCTATTCTTAATTAAATTAAATTAAAATAAAATAAAATATTATATCTAAATTTTATGGTTTTTTTTTTTACCTTTAACAACATCACCATCTCTTATTTCCCAATGATTTTTACTATCACCAGTATGTGTATCATGTACACCATAATCATATTTATATTTTGGATGTGCATGATAATCATAATGTTCATGATGTTCATGATGTTCTTCTTCTTGATGATGATGTTCACCAGCTTTTGTTAAACATATTATTGAAATGATTAAAATGAAAATTATTAATCCAAAATTGAAAATTTGCATTTTGAGAACTTTTTTTAATTTTTTTTTTATATCACTTTAATTTAAATTATTTAACGTTTTTTTATTTTTAAATATTGTTTTTAAATATTTTTTTTTTTTTTTAATTTATTTGTTTTTTTATTTTGTTTTTTTTTTTTTATTTATAATTTTAATATAAAAAAAATTATAATTCTGGGTTAATAGTTAACTTTAAAAATTTTTTATTTTATTTATTTAAAAATTAGGTTTTTAGATCTGGTTAATGCAGCACTTTAAGATCAACTGACATACCAATTTCTAATTTCCATGAGTTTATATATCCCATGGATTGTTTGTAAAAATTATAGAAAAATAATAATAATAATAATGCAAGATAAAATAAAAAGAAAAATAACAATAACAATAAATGTGTTTATAAAAGATACATTTAAAGTTTTTTTTTTTTTTATTTAGTACATATTAAAGTATGTAACGCAATTGAGGTGGAAATTGCATTGGTATATATATAAAAAAAATAATAAAAAAATCTCTTACCTTCAAATTTTATCACCAAAAACTTCATTAATTTTTATTGGTGTCTTGTATTTATTATTTTTAATTTTCTTGTAAGTATTTTTTAATTTTCTTTACTTTTGTTTTCTTTTATATCTATTGAATATCTTTCTTATATATCTACTATATATTAATATCCTATATATATATATATATATATATATATATATATATATATATGGAGTATATATAAGAAAGTTAATGAACTAATGCATTCGATTATGTATATGAAAATATTAAATTAATACATTGAAGTCATGATCATTTCAACTAAATTTTGTTTTTTTATATAATGAATTAATTTAATTTTTGGATTTTGTACGTTTATCTGGTTTTTCGGCTGGATACAACCAACTTTCGTTATTGGGTTTAAATTAACGGCATAATCAATAATTAATATTAAAAAAAAAATTATGTAAATAGATAAATAAAATTATTTAATGAAAAAATTTAAATATATAATTCACTTTAAAAATATAACTCACAGAAATAGTAATAACTGATTAGAATTTTATCAAAGTGGAATTTAAGTGTGTTGTTTAGAACTTTTAAAAAATTACTGTACCTATATAATAATCAATATTTTAAAATTTTCTACGCATATTAAATTTTGTTAAATTCACTTTCCGAGACTGTACTGTTTATTTAATATTAAAAGAAAATTTAGCTTGTAACTCAAAATTTTCCGTTTTATGAGTAGAAATATGATTTATATTCAATTTGATTTATGTATTTCCTAAAAATTTTTGATATATTTTCGTTTAATATTTTCTTTTTTTAAAAATTTCCCATTTATAAGTCATATATAATCTTCTTTAAGAATGAAGAAGATTACAAATGAACAAATCGAATGTGCTACATTTTTCTTTGTCCATATAATTATAATTAGAAATCATATGATAAATTTTAATTATACTATTGAATATTGTTCTGCAACTAATTTATTTTGATTTCTATAGTTTTAATGTATCATTAGTTATTTAATTTGGCATATTATAAAAGAAGATGCAAATTTTGTAATAAAAAAGTATATCTATAAAATTTTTAAACCTAAAAGAGGAAATTCAGTTGGAAACAAATAGTAAACTTAGAAATTATATAAAACTTGAAGGCCAGTTATATTAATTAAGAAAGGAAATATAATTGAAAGCAAACATGAGGTTAAGAGGGAAGGAAAAAAACTATGAGATTTTTATAAGAAAATCAATATTTTCTGCTAAATCAAGAAGTCTTGTTCTTTTAAGCCTCCTTGCAGTAAACAAATTTTCGAGAATGTGAATCGCTTCAACATTTATATGTGTCTTTCTAGACATGATTGATGTATTTTGCAACAATTTTTTATTGCATCTATAACTTTAAGGAATATAAATGTAGATTTTCATTTCATACATACCGGGGAGCGTTTTTGACACACCCCCAGAGTTCAATTTCATATAACAATGTTATGACTTAATTATAAACTAACAATCTATTAAAAATTAACACCTTAGACTTACGACCTAGAAGCTAGTAATTTTCTCTATATTTATTATCTAATTCTATTTTTTTTTTCTTTTTAATATGCCATCTTAGCTTGACATCTAGTGTCATTCCTTGGTATTATTTTAAAATAAGGAAAATTACAGTTATAACATTTTTAATATATTGAACACTTTTGTTTTCTAAAAAAAAACAAATCTTGATAAGTTTTAAAAATTTTTAAGAAAAACATTTTACTTGTTTTGTAATCAAGTTTTATATATTTGTATTTTCTTTCTTTCTTCTTATTAGTTTTAATTTATTTTCATTATTAGTTTTTCTTTAATATTTTATTTTGGTTTTTTTTTTTTTCAATTTTTTTTTTATTTTTTCTTGTCAATTAAACAAGAATGATCATATCCGACATATTGGATGACAAAAAGTATAATATATTCATATAATTTGTACCATACCTTGTACCGTTATATATATTTATATGTATATTAAAATAAATATATTATAAAATATAAATAAAAGAAAAAATTGATGTTATAAATATTAAATTGTTTAAGTGAAAAACTAACAATTGATTAATACTAACAGAAGTAAAAAATAAAAAAAAACTTAACAAGGCTTTAAAACTTATTTTGGACATTAGGTGAAATTATTTTTATTTTATATTTTTTTTTTTTTAACTGTTTAGTATTAGTTGGGTCCAGTTTATAGTTGTCAATAATAATAATATAATTTTCTTTGTTTTATAGTATGAACAATGTCAATACCTGATTAAACTATTTTAGCTTATATATACCTATATTTAAAATTAAATCTGGAAATCTTTAATTTTCCGGAAATCATTGTTTTTTTTTATTTTATTAAATTTCATTGTTGCAATTATCAGGTATATTAATATATTCATTTTTACAATGCAATGCACATCAGTTCTTTTAGTATAATTTTGTTGTTGTTGGAGTTAGACAAATGATGGCATGGTCTGGTTTCTTGTTATAACAAGATATAACAAAATCATTATTTTGTTGATTTCTGATCATAGAAAAACAATTAATCAAGTACAATGTATGGTTATAGTAAAATTAATTGAGTTGTTAAATTAAAGTTGAGAGAGGGTTTTATTTTTGCAGGTTTCTTAAATTTATATATGTGTATCATTTTATATATATATATATTTTTTTTTATGTAGGTACACTGCTATATAGTATACATGAAAAGCAACTTGTAAATAGTATGTTAGACTATGTTATATATATATATGTTAATAAATGATATTAATTTAATTAAAAAAAAACTCTATTTAATTTTTCAATTGACTCCTGTTTTTCCGCAATATCCAGAGGGATGTGTTTATTGTACGTTCCATTATCCTATTACATATAAACTTATTAACTTATATTTTTTGAATTTCAACAATATTAGAATGTTATAAAATTCTTTAAGTAATTGAAAGATATATTTTTAATAAGTTTTATCAATTGCTCATTAGTAACTCTCAATTTTTTCCCGCCAAATGAAATCTATAAGACAATCTATATGGTTTTTATGAATTAATATTATCAGGAAATGCCTCGCATTTTTTTTATAAAACAATAACTATCATAAAGTTATCGAAAAAAATGATTAACTTATTGGGAGATTTTATATAACTTTTGAAATCTATATAAGTTACTCATCAAGGAATCAATAAACTAATCTTTTTGAATAATCTGTCGAAAAATCGTAATTGATTACAAAATATAAAATTTTGAGTATTCATGTGTAATTTCTGTTAAAGTATGATTATAGAATTGTTTAATGCTCAGCATAATAATTTTACAACCATTCATTGCCATGGCCATTAAAAACAAAAGTCATGGCAAAGTCTGTTAAAAATAAAACAAGCCATGGTCATTTAAAACAAAAGCCATGGTATTGACAATCTGCAAAAACCTTTTGAGACAGCATTGATACAATTTCGTACATACATTAAATCATATTGATTATTTAACTTGATTACAATATAAATATTGTGCAAAAACATCCTTGCCATACTCCTTCATTTTTTAAAATTTGGCTTTGTTTCTGATTTGACAAAGGTTCCTCCTGATGTATTAAAATAAAATTAGAAATGGATCCTTAAAATATGCAACAGCGTTGCCTTTTGAAAAATTTATAGAAAATATATTAGAGGTCTAGGTGTAATCGAGGCCGTACAGTGTCAGAGCTTGCAAAGACCGTAAGAGGTTTTTCTTAACAAATTCCCCCTAGTGAAATACCAAATAAATAACGTTAATATAATATAAACAAAATAAATACTTATAATTTAAAAATAGAAGAACCTAATACCAATAGTAGCCTTAGTAGCTTAGGATGTTGCTAATTTTGCAAAATTCTGTGTGATTTGCATTATATTAAATATAAATAAATATAGTCATACGTACTAGCGTTCTAGACTAATATAATTTTTTCAAAGAAACTGATTATTAATTTAACAACATTAACATTTAACATTATCCTAAAATTACAAATTAAATTTTTTTATACTCCTATAAAACAAAATATGTCCTGCCTTGTTAAATATGTTACTAATTTGCGTATAAATATTAGTGGATATTGGATAAAGTATATTATAATATTGAATAACAATTATTGGGAAGTTAAATATAAACTTGTTGTAACTGGTTAATTTTTTTTTCTAAAATTATATATGTATATATCATAATTATTAACTTTGAATATTTAAATTTATATATTTTACATGATTTGTTAAACATATCATATCAGCTATATATATATGTATATATACAAATATAGATTATAAGGATATGGATTAGATTAACCTAGCATTATAAGTTTTAATCATAGTTTTAGTTTATTTTAATTGTAACAAATTTATTTTTATGCATTTTAAATTAGTTCACAGTCAAATTGTTGGCGACATTAGGTTAGTGTGTTACTAATATCTTTATAATTTATAGTATATTATAAAAATATACAACAGTATCGATTAAAAAATTTTTAGTTAATTCTTTTTTAGTCTAAGAGTACTTAAACATTAATATTTTGCATAAGACTTCAAAAGGTTTAACATTGGGAATAGAAAGGATTTGAACTTTCAGATTTCAGATAAATTATTTGATGAAAGCTTAGATTAAGCCCTATTTATGAGTTTCATTACTTTACGACAGTTAAGTTGCAATTTTAAAAATTGTTAACATTTAATTTTAAACTATAAAGGTATAAAATTTTGTATTTTTTATACTGGACTGATCAATGGACCTAATATTTATATAGCTTGAAAAATTTCAAGATCAAATGGGCACTGTTAATCAACAGGGTAAGGAATTTAGTCTCAATATCAATACTGCAAAAACAAAATTGATGAGTCTTAACAGAAGAAATATAGCCTGCAAATTGCATTGTAGATAACAGAGCGTGTAATTAAACGTGGAATCAGTCTTAAATATCTTGACTCTTGGTTCCGCGAAGACTGCAGTTCTAATAAAAAAATCAAATGCAGGGTAGAAATCGCTGGAAATTCTTTGTATGAGTACAGGAAAATATTAATTAATCGTGTAAAATCATCAATATCAATTCCCTAAATGTTTTGTCTGGTTAGTTTTAGTATATATTGTGTAGAGGCCTGGGAACTCGAAGTAGCTATGATAAATAAATTAGAAACATTTGAGATGTGGACCAATAGACGTCTGCTAAAGATATCTTGGACAGATCACGTATTCAATATGTAATTATTAAAAAACGATAAGTAGCTTATTTTGGCCATATATAAAGCGAGAAACAAAATATAAATAACTGCAGCTTATTGCCGAAGGCAGAATAGTAGGAATATGAGGCAGAAGCAACTATCATGGCTGGAAAATATTTGGGAGTGATAGTTTGGATACTTAGTATATTCGACCACAAGTTAAAAAAGAATATGGCAACAAGCTTAACACAAAATTAATACGCCGGTATCCGGCAATAGGATAGGCATCAGAAGAAGAACAAGGACAATTTATCTTTTCATCTACTTCAATTTGTAGTTAAACCTAAATTGATTTTTGAAAATATCTGCAATGTATAAGAATATATTTTTAAAATACCTAATACATATTTAAATATTGTACATTTTATACTTATAATTATGTTGCACATAAAATTTTAGTCTAAACTGCGCCTATATATATGTAATGAAAACGGATAGAAAAAAAAACTAAAGAAATTATCAAAAAATCATGAATTAATTTGTTACCTAGTTATGAATTTAGTTTATTTTTTTTTTTTATATTTTCCTTTCGTTTAAATTTTGATTAGAGTCCAGGTCAACAGAAAAAAAAGTTGTTACATCATAGTTTTTACTTTCTACAAGATATTGTAATACTTGTTATATCAGTTGTTCCTGGAAGTTGTCTTTTGTATGTACAAATATAAATAAAAAATTATTTCGTTTTTAACATTAATATATTTGAATTTTAAAAAAACTGCTGGAAATTAAATATCAATGGGGGATGTTAAGAAAACATCTATATCAAAGATAAACAATTTTTTTTAATTACAATATTTTGGTATGGAAAAAAATTTCTATTTTCAATAGAAAAACAAATTTTTTAGTTAGGTGTACTATTTAGTAGGTCCTACGAAAACAGCTGGAATACTCTTTTAGCAAAAATTACTTAGCAAGTAATAATATCCTTCCATATCCTCATCCCTGTAACTAAATTGTACATTTGTATCACAAGTTCCTTCCTAAAGTATGGTTTAAGGATATGGTTTTGGTGTTTTAAAGTCGCACACTACCCAAAGAAACACCGCACAGTTTCAATGGGTGTTTTTATAGAGTTCCATTTGCTCAAACAAAGAAATTGAACAAAAGTCAAATGAAAGAACACAAACAACAAACTCATTTTTTTAATATTTTGCGATATTTCAGTTATAGCCGCGGATGTTTTAACTTTTGGTAATAAACTTTTTTTTTGAATATTTTATAAAATCGCTTGAATTTCGAGCGCTGGGTGACACTTGAGGATATAAAATAAGTTCAGATAGGTGGAAGTATTTATTTTGAAAGAGTGTAACCCATTTCTAATAAAATGAAAAAAACGAGTAGTTTAATTTTAATTGCAGTACTTAGCCTTGCAGAATTCTTTAGTGTTATGTACTCAATATCATTTTTAACTCATTTGTGACACAGAAATTTCTGCAAAAATTTGGATGTTATTTTCCATTTCGGAAGTGACATGGTTTACATTTTCCTACTAATCAAATTATTATTTATTTACAAATTTACAAAAAATATTAAAAAATCTGTTCTTTTTTTATTTTAAAACGTTGATAACGCAATCAAATATGACCGGCATTTAGTACTGAACGTTCAAATTTTTATTTTTGATTTTATAAAATTTTCAAAAAAAAAAAAAAAAAAAAATGAAAAAATTTTTTTGACAAAATTTAAATTCTTTAGTTTTCTTAGAAAAAAATGTCACTTTAAAAAAATATTTTAATAATTTTTAATTTTCATTTAAATTTATTATATATATTTTATTTATAATTTTAATTTAATTTTTAAATATTAAAAAAAAAAAAATAATAAATAAAAATTCCGAATGGAAAATGATAACAATTTGAAATCCAAAATTAAAACGAACAATTATCAAAATTTTTCAAATCCAATTAAATTTTGTAATGGCGTTTATTGTCCGACATGTTTTCAACAAAATACTTTTCTACGGAGTTTACAATGTAATTTACCCCCTATTACAAATTCATCATATCCGAATCATTGTTGTTTAATAAATGATTTACAAGAGCTTGAACAACAACAGCAACAATTGATTTTACCATCATCACAACCACAACAACCAATTAATAATTATGTTCCAATAGCATATCCTCCGATACCAAAACTTCCCAATTCCGAAAATAATATGAATTTTTCTGAATTTTCTGAACCAAAAGATAATATTGGTGGAAGTAGCAAATATTTCAATAATTATAAATCGGAAGTTCAAGATTGCGATGGCAATTTTAAAAGAAATTACGAACCAAATCAATCAGATGATCAACAATTGAAACCAGATAGTCGTATAGTTATTAAAAAGGTATTAAAAGTATTTTCTAAGTTTAATTAATATTCTAATTTAAAATAAACTAAATTTTCAGAGATCTAATCATAAATTAGAAGATCCGATTAATCTGTATGGTAAAGCAATGACTGGAAATATTGAATCAAATTTTAATCCACAATCTCATTATTACAAAACAATGAATCAAATACATGATCGTTTTGAATCTCAAACAAATTTATTTGAAAATTCAAAATATCAGAAAAATACTTTAACTGAAAATATTCAAATTCAAACAAATGATGAAGAATTCATCGAAGCAAAAGAATATAATGATAATTATAATAGTTATCTTATACAACAACAGCAACAAGAACAACATGAACAACAAAATCTACAAGATGATTATTGTGAAAATAAGACAATTGATCCGAGGACAATGGTTTCACTAAATACTGAAAAATTGGATTCACAATATAAAGAAAATCAAAATCAACAGTTATATACGAACTGTAATTGTTATAACACTTCAGAATATCAATGTCCTTATAAAAATCGTGATATTGGAAGTAATCCGGGTATTTTAACTGATAAAAGTAATAAGAATTTTTTTGATTTAAAAAATTCCGAAAATAATGAAAATTATTTAAAAAAAACACCATTCGTATCAAGTCCCGATGACTGTTGTTTGGAATATTTAACATATCAAAAATTAAAAAATTCACGAAAACAAAAACGTGATCAATTAGTTGAAAATCAAAAAAATGAAATACGTAATCAACTAATGAAACAAATATATTCACCTAGATCAAAAAATTGTATAAAAATTAATCATGAAAATATTGGGAATGGTTCTATTGTTACCCAAATAAATTCAGTTAACTTTAATCAAAGATCAAGTCCAACACCATCTATATTAGAATTTCGTAAAAAATTAAATCCAATTTCTCAACAATCTCAACAAAGTAATAACAGTAACAATATTAACAATGATAATAGATATTTTCTATCTGATAATGAAATTATAAATGAAGAACAAAGTAATAGTACTAATAATTATTCATCTGAATATTTAATAGATTCAAGTTTAATGCAAAATAATAATGATAATAGATTATATGATAGATATTTAAATTCTGACCAACAAACAAATAATGGTATGCAACAAGGTGATCATAAAACAAATTTTCTTCAACCTAATTTTGAATTTTATCCACTTTTCGGAAAATCTAATATGTACAATGATATTCAAACACCGGAACAGATTATGCAAGTAAATTATTTTGATGTTTTATCACCGACTGCCAAATTAAAATCTAAAGAAAATCTTGAAAAAATGGAAGCAGCATTATTAAGAAATGAAGGTAACTCATATTTTGGTGAAATGTCACCTAATTTAATTGAGAAGAAAATAAATCCAATAACTGGTTCTACCGCTCCAAGTAATACTATTACTGCAACTATAACAACTACTTCCACTACTACCACTACAACTACCACAACTACCACAACCAGTAAACCTCATTTTCAAGATAAACAATCGTTAATTAATGATTCTATAATACAAGATTTAAAAAAATTTATAAATCTTCTTCAAAGTAAAAATCCAAATTTAACAATAAAAGATATTCAAGATATTTTAGAAAATATACCAAAGATACCAATTGACGATGAAAAATCTACCATTGATTTCTTATCAAAGAAAATTTATGAAATTGATTCAGCGCTTGAATCTAAAAATCAAAATGAAAAAGATATACAATTGGAAAATATATCATATGTGTGTAGAGCACGTTATATACCAACAAAAAAAGATTCAGATGAACCATTACCACAATATGAAATAATACAATCGTCATCAAAAGCTCAAATAAATCGAAAAACTACTCATGAAGTAAAATTAGCGACAAATATTAATTTAGATCGTCAACCTTTAACATGTCCAATTACGCATTGTAATCAAAAGAAAATTTTTATATCAGAATTTTCCAAACATATTAAAGTTGATCATTTAAGAATATTAATTGAAACTATAACACCTGGACAATGTCGTAATTTATTTTTTGATCCGAAAATAACCCATGAAGGTATTAATAAATGTATAGGTTTATATTTGGTAACAAATAAAGTTAAAAATTTAGGTAATCATGAATTTAAAGATTATTTACCTATTGTTGTAATGACAAGTAAAATTCGTATTAGAAAATTATTCAATAATAATTTAAGTAATACTAATCTTAGTACAGATGAAAAGTATTTTGTAATAATTTGGTTAACTGGTTTAATAACAATAGATTTACCAATATTTTACACATTTGTTGTATGGTCAAATGGTGGTAAAATTCCAATTAATCATTTCGTACAATCTGGTGAACTATATTCAATTAGAGAAAGCCAAAATCCTGAAATTATATTTAAAACTGGTAAATGTATTATTTTAACACCAGATCAATGTGATCGTCTTACAAATAATGGTAAAAATATGATTAATATTCAAATATCTATTCAATAATTTAAAATTTATAAAAGACAAAAATTTAAAAAATTTTTGAAAAATATTAAAAATAAAGTACAAGATAATGTATTAGTTTATTTATAAATATATATAAATTATAAATTAATTAAAATAATATTAACAAATTATGTAAATAAATTATATAAATAAATTATATAAATAAAATATATAAATTATATAAATATACTATATAAATAAATTATATGCATAAATAATATAAACAAATTATATATTAATTATATTAATAAATTATATTAATAAATTAAATTAAATATATTAATTAAATAAATAAATTATATTAATAAAATATATAAATAAATTATAAAAATTTTGAGTAAACAGTATATGTACGATTATATCGTGTTTTTGGTTTATAAATATATTTTTTATCAATTCAGTGTATTACAATTTTTTAAATAATTTAATTTAGAATACATTATAATATAAACTATATACATTAAAATATATAGTTTTAATATATTTGGTAAATATTATTTTTTAAAAAATCAAATAAAACAAAAACATAAATAAAAAATTAAATTAAAATGTAAAAACCGTTTTTTTTTTAAATAGCTCTTATCAATTAGTGTTCACAGATGGTGATAAATGATAATTAATCACCATCGTGAACTAATTCTAATAATTTCTATTTAAAAAGGTTTCCTTGAAATAAAAAACAAATCATATGAAAAATATGTTGAGAATTTATCAGCTAAAAAAGAAAGAAATTACTCTTTGTGGAAAGAAATTACTCTTTGTGTAGTGCCAGTCCCACCAATTCGAAAAATGGATGGTAAATGGGCAAAAAATAATAAAGAAAAAGCCGAAACATTCGCAGTTCACCTGGAAGAAATGTTTCGGCCCAATGAAATAGAGTCAGACCTTTACATTGAAAATGATTTCAGAAGAGAAGAAAATGACATTGAACTAATTACTCATATAGAAATGGTTGAAGAAATTAAGGCTCTGAAGTCAAAAAAAGCACCAGGTTTCGATCTAATTACTGCAGACATTCTAAAACAACTCCCGAAAAAAGGGATAACAATGTTAACATATATAATGAATGCTATGTTAAGGTTAAATTATTTACCTAACGTTTGGAAGGTGGCAGAAATAATTATGATACTTAAGCCAGGAAAGCCTCCAAACGAAACAAAGTCTTATAGACCTATCTCTCTGTTACCAATTATGTCAAAACTCTTTGAGAAACTGTTATTAAAAAGGTTGAAACCTATAATAGAAAATAGAAAACTAATTCCAAACTATGAATTTGGTTTTAGAGAAAAACACCTGTTGACCAAGTACATAGAATTACTGATATAATTGAGAAAGCTCTAGAAGAAAAACAAATATGCTCTACAATATTTCTAGACGTAGCACAAGCATTTGATAAAGTTTGGCACGAAGGCTTAATTTACAAGTTGCGGCAACTATTACCTAAAAAATATGTAGATATACTCTCATCATACTTAACTGATAGACTGTTTAGAATTAAACAGGATGAAGAGTATTCTATACTGAGAGAAATTAAAGCGGGTGTGCCTCAAGGAAGTATCTTGGGTCCAATATTATACTTGCTGTATACTAGTGACTTGCCCCAAATTCAAGAAATACCTGTAGCGACTTTTGTTGACGATACTGCAATAATGGCAGTAGGATCAAATGTCGGCGAGGCTACAAATAAACTACATAAAAGCAAGTGATAAATTATATCTTTGGACCAAAAGATGGAAAATTAAACTAAATGAACTGAAATCAGTGCAAGTAAATTTTACAAATAAACCTATTCAAAATCCCCCAGCCGTACATTTAAATGTGGTAGATATTCCTCATGAAAACAAAATATCTAGCAAAATACCTAGGAATGACATTAGATGTCAAGCTAAAATGGAAAGAGCATGTCAAAAAGAAAAGAATAGAATTAGAACAAAAATATAGAGAAATGTATTGGCTCCTAGGTCGAAAATCTAAATTGCCAATAGAGTACAAAATTTTGTTATATAACCAAATAATTAAGCCTATCTGTGTTGCGCTCAGTATCTTTCGACGATTTCCACCATCCTTACCTAAAGACAAAAAAAAAAAAAAAAAAAAAAATAAAAAAGGTTTTATTGTGAATATTGAGTAAATGACGTTTAATTTTTCAAAACAAACTATTCTTGCATGTTTGAGTCTAAAAAAAGAAAACCAAGTTGGCACTTTTTATTCAGTTTTATACAATTTTATGTATGTTAAAAAAAGTAACATTAGGTTAAAAATAATTACATTTCACATATGCCACAAATTTGCGTGAAGTTGCTTTAGCATGAGCATGTAAGCAGCTTAAGCATGTTTGGTTTTGGTTTGCGAAGAACTCTTATATCATTTACTTTTTGGGACTTTTCTTGATTATCAAATAAAACAAATTATTACAAGTTAAGTTTAATTTCAAAATATTAAATTAATCCCATTGTGAGACATTAATGTCAAATAACTGAAAAATTTCTTATTTATTGTGAATTATAATTAAAAAGTCAATTGTGAATTTAATGAATTGTCATATTATTTTAATATGAGGAATATTTAAATTTGTTCTTATATATAAATTGAATGTTATAGACAAAAAGTGTTATTATTTATCGTATGAAATTCCAATGAAAATATTTTAGAAATATTTAAGAGCTACTTAAGAAATATCACATAATTCTTTCGTTGCGATAGAATAAAAAAATTTTATCTTTTAACGAGAGATCGAACTCTGATCTTTTTACACCCGAAGCTATACTTTGCTAACCTTTGTACCAAACAATTCTTATGAATTTATGGTCAGATTTCTAATATTAATATATCACTTAGTGATAGAAATAAACCAATAGACGCAGGGAAGTTATTTTTTTGAATTGAATTATATTAATTTTTTATATTCATTTTATGGTTTATTATAATAATTCTCCAAATTTAATTCTCCAAAAAATTGGATATAATATGGTGATTTTAATGTAAATAAATTTCTATAGATATACTAATAAAATAATATAACTAGATTTTTTATGTTGAAAAAATCACATTTGTACATTGAAAACTATGAATTGCCAAATGTGTGTAGTTTATTGGATTGTTCATCAATAAATGCTTCTTAAAAAAATAAAATGAAATGTTAGTCTAATTAAACTCTACATTTAAAATCATTTATATAATATTTCGAGTATTTTCTCTTTTTAGTACATAGGTTATTATTTCTTAAATAGAATTTATAAGATTAATGTGGAGTTAAATTAAAAGTTTTCTTAATACTAAAAAATATTTGTTGCTCGTCCTATAATAAGAAATACATATAGTTAAAATAGTGATGGATGATCCTCATGATTTAAAAAGTATAAGTATATTAAGTTAGGATTAATTTTGTATTTTATGATGTATTTCAATTATATTATACTCGTACATCCAAATGACACCAAACTTTGCAGGAATGTTAATCTATGAAATATGTCAACAGCTTTTTTTAATGATTAACTCGTTTTCGCAGAATATTTTTTTATAATTAAAAGATTCTCCGGTTTAAACGATTTTACATGGTAATTTTTAAAATTTAACCTGTTTGGCTTTTAACAAAGAAAAATCGGCGTGGGAAAAAAGTCGTAAAATCCTCTAAATTATTGAGTCCCGAAAGCTTTTTAAAGAATTTCTTTTTTGCACTGTTATT
The DNA here is from genome assembly GCA_963082915.1 of Dolichopus griseipennis. NCBI lineage: Eukaryota > Metazoa > Arthropoda > Insecta > Diptera > Dolichopodidae > Dolichopus > Dolichopus griseipennis. Next base: position 33,256,374 of record OY720443.1, read on the forward strand.
TTAAAACAGTTTGACTGAGTGCCTTTGAGTTCCTTGAAATCAAATTTTTTAGGCAAGGCCCTTCGACTAAAAGAAAGTTTCTTAAGCTTTTTGTCCTAACCATAAACGTTATGACCCGATGTTTTCTGTTGCTTTTAGAAGCCACCCACTATGGGTAGAGTAGTGTGCGACTTTAACATACTACCAAACCACGAACCTTTTTGAAAAAAAATTTAGAATGTGAAATATGATACAAATGTACAGTGTGGTTAAGGGAATGGAGATATGGGAAGCATTCCGGGATTTGTGTTGAGGTTACTTGGGATTGTTGCTATTAAATTTCAAACACCGCCTAATTCTACCTTCAAGATAATTCCAAAGAGTAAAGCCTTTTTTAATATTTTTAAATTTTTAAATACAAACGATGAAAGCACATATTTGTTTAATAAATAAAATAAAACTGAGTCTAATAGAATAAAAAACCATCTTTGGAAACAATAATTAAGGGGCACCAATCTAGTAGCTTTGGTTAAAAAGTTTGAAAAATTAATTAATTCAAAAAAATCAAAAAAGATTCAATCTGTCATCTATTTCTTTATATAATTACAATTTAAATAACAAATAAATGTTATTAACTTATAATTAATGCAATAATGTATGTACAATGATGTTTCTATATGAATATAAAACAAGTGATAAAAAAACCAATGGTTTTTAAAAAAGCACATTTTCAAAATAATATAGTATTTCCTACTAAGTATATTATCGGAATATAATGTTCAATATTAACGTTTAATTTAGGAAATATATAAGTTGGTGACTAAGTTACTGCTTACCTATAAAAATAGTAAATTTTTAATTTTTAAGTCCTAGTAACCCCTCTATGGGGAAGGTTGCCAAATTTCTCAAGCTCTAGAAATTAAATTGTGAATTCCACCAAAATTTGGAATTTTACTTAGAATTTTACTATTTAGGCAAAAATGGTTAAAACTGAGAAACGTCTCCCCTTTTAAATTTAAGAAAATCTTTTAACATGTGTTAATATATAATGTTGGACCTTTAAATTTTGTATATTAAGGAAAAAATATTTAAACAGGTATTCAAGTTACAGGTGTTTAAAAATAGCAGAATTTCAATTTTCGAGTCCTTATAGCTCCTAAAAATGGGGCTTTATAAAAAAAATTTTGTTAACCGACTCCTACTAATTTCTGAAGATCTAACATCTCCCAATTTCAAGACCCTAGCTTGAACCGTTTGGAAGATATGTGTGACCAAAAATTTTTTCAAAAATTGAGTTTTGCGTTAAATTTTAGTACTGTATGGCAACCCTAAGAATTTGCCCTTTAAAGTATTGTTTTTTTATAAAGTTTATAAAACCAGCTATCGTTTGTCGTTTTCAGATTGAAAATATATCTCACAGAACTCTTGTTATAACAATTTTAATATAGGGCTTATTTCAACTTTGGAGGGCTGTAACCCCGTAACAGGTGGGGATACAGAAAAAAATTCTTCTACAAAATTATTTTTTTTGCAATACCTACCCATGGTTAAAATTTTTTTACTCTATTTCAAACGGTGTAAAATTTTTTATAAACATACTGACGGTCGGACGTACAGAGTGAAGATATATAGGCACATTTTTACAAAATTTTTTGAAAATGTGCTAAAAACCAAATCTTCTATTTTATAAAATCGATTATATTCACATTTGCAACAACCGTTTACAGGTAAGACATGAAAACTATTGACTACTTAAAAACAACAATACACTTTAAAATAAACATTTAAATCAATTGTGTAACTGTGGAGCATATATGTCATCTGAATACAATTTTTCATTTTTGATCAACGATGCTGTGGGATTTTGTTGTTATGTACTTGTTATATTATTGATAGACTGACTGTTGCAATTTGGTTTGTTTTTGGTTTACAATGATCTGTATCGAAAAAAAAAATTTAATTTTTTTTTTATGTGGGCTAATAATAATAATAATAATAATAATAATAATAATAATAATAATAATAATAATAATAATAATTGGTAAACTACTTTTAAAAAATACTTATGGATTTTTTTTAACTACTTTTTTTTTTACATCAGTTTAATATAAGTTACTAGGTCGTTAAAATTGGAATATCTACATGTACTTATGTTTTATTGTTTTGTAGGTTTGTTTGTTTGGTTTTTTTTTTTTTGTGCAATAAAAATAAAAATGTCCGCTGTTAAAATAAAAGAAATAAAGTATTTTGTTATTTTTTAAATTGACACATTTATATTACGCGAGAATATTGTATATATATATATATATATATTATATTACAATTTCTTATTTAAAGGAGTAAAAGATATTTGCAATTAATATTTGATTGAGTAAAATTATGCAATTTATTATTTTGACTTATGTACTTATACCATATTAAATCATTTGTACCTGTTGTAGCTTGATATAAGATATTTGAATTTATTGTACTATTCCCATCAACTTATGTGAACTATGCAACTATAGAGATATGTACTCGTATCTATAGATAATAAATATAGGTAATGCATTTTATGGCAATTTTCAAAATTTTCTATTTTAGGAAGAAAAAGTACTTTTTTGTTTTATGTATTTACGAAATTATCAAAAGTTTGTTTGTTAAGTTATTTTGAATTTTTGAACGATATTTTGGTTCAATAGAGTTTACAAGATATTTTTTGATAGGTTTTTTTTTTTGAAAATATGTATTGCATAACATAATATAGAGTTATACATTTATAAATCCATGTGAATTAAGTAATACTATGGAAATACTTTACTAGATTTTAGAAATTGAAGAGCATTGGAAAGGTCGCTGAGACTTCTAGAAGCGTAACTAAGAAAGCGATAAAAGTATAGAAGAAGATAATACAGCATAGAGTTAAAATATAGATTGACATAATAGCTGAAATTAATGTCGTCATGATTATTACAATGATTTGAGATATAACAAGAGTTACTCAGAATACTTTCATAATTTAATGGTAAAGATTCGATTACATGGCTCAAACAAATTAGTCATTAAGCTAAATGCTAAAGTTAGTCAATAAAAGGAATAACGGAATATATTATACATATTTCTTATGTTCAGCATTGCTTTAAAAACGTGTAGATACATAATTCTTTATATAAGTATAATTAATAATATATTTTAAAAAGTGAATTAAGCTAAAAATAGTCAACATTTAAATGGGTGATGCATTATTTTGCATTATTTTACAATTGTAGATCCATGACATTGCTATAATTTTCTTTGTCCAATGATTGTAAACAGAGCTTAGCTGATTGTTTACAATAACAGAAAGTTTACAGAAACAGAGTTTACAAAAAAGTTGCAAGGCCGGGAAACCTTCATATGTCAAATTATCAATGTATATGTTTAAGAGAAAGCTTCGATTCTCGATTTACTGTTTTTGAAGGTCTTTTTAGATTTTTTGTGAAATAAGTCTATTTTTACCAATTTTTGTATTTCATTTCAAAACTTCGGCTTTCAAATCATAATTTTAATGTAATATTTAATAAATTTACTTTTAAGTCTTTATAGAGTTAATTTTTTGCTATGCCCATTTGTATAATAAAAATAAGAAATTTTAGAGTTGTGAGCTTTTATAGCAGTAAAAAATTTAGGTTTGTTTTTTGAAGAAACTTATTTTCAATTAAAATAAAAACATTTTTTAAATCAGATTTTTTATTAAAAACAACTGTTAAACAAGAATTTATTTTTAGGCCATCTCATCTAACAATATTAACATGTCTCCTATAAAAGTTCCCAGCAGACTACGTATAAGTTTTTTTTCTAAAGGTATGCCTTCTATAACGCTTTTCATGGCCTTCTATATTGTACGTCATGCTATAATGCTACTGAATGGTATTGAACTATTCTTGAAATTATTTTTAGCTTTTCTTTGGATATTTTTTTTTATTAAAATTGAACTTATATCAGGAATCTAAAAATATAACAGTATGATACAGGTGTACAATATGTATTTGGACCTTAAAACATTATGAAATTTTTCATGCGTACTTTTATCAATTTTTATTTTTTTATTTTTTTAAATAAAGAGTTGTGAAAATAAAAGTACACTTTATTAATTGGGTCGATTATTATTACAGTAGTTTAAAATCTATTAACTCAATTTAATAATATTATTTGTCAGTGTATACTTCATATACTTATTAACTTATTAGTCTTTAATCTAAATTAGTTTTAAAAAAAGCCAAAAAATTTTAATATAGAAAAATTATTATTTGGTAAAAACGCAGAGTTTTTTTTTTCACTCTTTTTTTCATTAAAAAAAAAAAAAGTTTTGTACTTAATGGCACGAGATTATTTTTTTTTGTTGTGCGATTTTTTAATTTTAAATCGCGTTTTTCACCAATTTATCATTTAATTTTAATATATTTGAATTGAAAAACAAAAGAAAATAACGAATAATGAATGAATATATAATATAAAAAATAAGTAGGTAATTGAAGTATTTCCCTATTAATTGGTTCGTATATTATGAAATCTGTTTAAGTGGAAATTGTGTATATAAATGAAATTTGTAATTTGTATTTTAATAAAAATTTTCAATTTTTATTGCACTTAATGTAATATAAAAAATAAAACTGAGTTCATTATTACCAAAAAGACAATTTGATTGCAAACAAAAATTAAAACAAAAAAAAAATCAATTATATTTAAGTATAATTATCTTATTACTTATTTTTTATATATTATGAAAATGAAAGTAAAAATTTTTGGTAACATTTTAATTTTTCAAAATTTTGAATTAATGTTATTTTTAGTTTTAATTACCTCCGTTTTTAAATTTTTATTTTCTTTTCGTGTTAATTTTTATGTAAAACATAAACCTTTTTTTTTACCAATATATTAAAAATAAAATTAAATAGTTTTTCAAACGTTTCGTTGTTTTTTTCAAATTTCTTCCTTATGATTTTCTAATTTAATGAAACCTATATATGATTAGATAACAACCCTATGAATAAGAGGAAATGTTCCTTTAAAAGAAAATTATGAGAAAATTTTGTGTAATTTTTTTTTAACTTATTATTAACTAGCTGTGATCGTGATTGAAATCAGAGTATTAAAATAATTCGAAAATGTTTTATGATGGGATTCCAATCAAATAACAAGTGATGAAAAAAACCAAGGGTTTTTAAAAAAGCACATTTTCAAAATTATATTGTATTACATACTGTACAGTAAATTTTTTATTTTAAAGTTGTTATAGCCCTTCAATGGGGAAGGTTGCCAAATTTCTCAAGGATCTAACTTAATCTCACTCCCCACCGCCACGTCATTCTTTTAGGTTCTAGGAATTAAATTGTGAATTCCACAAAAATTTGAAATTTTACTTAGAATTATACTATCTAAGCAAAAATGGGTAAAACTGAGAGACACTTTCTTCAATTTAAGGAACCGCTTTTAAATTTAGGAAAAACCTTTAACACATGTTAAAATATAATGTTGGACCTTTAAATTTTGTATATTAATAAAAGAAAAAAAAAATTGGACAGGTATTCAAGTTACAGGTGCTTAAAAATAGCAAAATTTAAATTTTCGAGTCCTTATAGCTCCTAAACAGGGGGCTTGACAAAAAAATTTTGTTAACCGACTTCTACTTATTTCTGAGGATCTAACTACACCCAAAATTTTAACACCTAGCTTGAACCGTTCAAAAGATATGTGTGGCCAAAAATGTTGTGTAATGTTAAATTTTAGTACCGTATGGCAACCCTAAACATTTTCCTTTTAAAAATTTATAAAGTTTATGAAACCAGCTATCGTTTGCTGTTTTCAGATTGAAAATATATCTAACAGAACTCTTTTTATAACAATTTAAATATAGGGCTTTTCCCGTAACAGGTGGGGCTACAGAAAAAAATTCTTCTACGAATTTATTTTTTTTGCAAAAACTACCTATGGTCAAAATTTCTTTACTTTATTTCAAACGGTGTAAAAGTTTTTGTAAACATACGGACGGACGGACAAAATTTTTTAAAAATGTGCTAAAAATATAATTACAAGGTTTAACCCATTTCGGCCTGGCGGACTTTAAGAAAAGTTTTTCTTTCCGATTGAGCTTCAATTTTTCAAGAGGCTGAAATACATTTTGGTATTTAGAGAGGCTGAAATACATTTTTGTTAATTTCTGTTAATCCATCTACGCCCAGTACCGAATGAAATTGTTTTTAATGTATACGGTTTAATCAAGTGGATTGAAAGTGTACAAGTTTTAAGCTTTATAACAGAAGCTCACTAGGTTAATTTGGTTTTGACCAATAAACCTGTTGCAACACAAGGACTTAATATAATTGAGTAAAATGTTCTCGCAACTTTTATTAGATCATCAAAATCATTTGGTTACGAACGATTCATTAACCCGTTTAGGTTCAAGGACTGAAAAAAGTTTTTTAATTTTTTTATTGTCTTATACTCAAATCATTTTACAAATTGAATTGAAAATTTGAACAAGTGTTGAATAATTTACTGAAAATGACAGTAGATTTATGTGTATAAACTGAATAACTTTTTGAACTTTGTTTCAAAGATGATAAGATAATAATGTTACCCCAGTAACCATAGTACCAAATGAAACATTGGCAAAATTTGGTTTTTAATTTTTATGTTTTGTCCAACAAGGCAAATATAAAATAATTTTAGATCATTATTTAAAAATTCAAGTATTTTTAACATCATATTACATGTATTGATTCTTGATTTCTTTATTATAATCTGGTTTAATTTCTAAATATTATTTTTTTTAATCAACAGTTAGTAATTAAGAAATAAACCAAAATATTTGGTTCCTAGAATCGAATTTGAGTTCTTTTAGCACTTAAAATAAAGGTAAGCACTTAAAAATATTGCATCATTCACCTAATTGATTCAATTTAATTATAGAAAATTTTTATTGTGATAGTGTAAAACGATTTTAAGTTTTTTCAATTATCAAGTTTTTGAGAGTATGCTTAGAAGCTTTGAGGTATCAATGTAAAATTGATTAAATTTTTGTGTTTAATGTGCCTAATTCTTCCGTTATCTTTTATAAATATTTAATATTATATAAATCTATATTAATTTTATTCATTTAAATAATAACTATTAGATAATACAAATTTTAAATAAATTCAGTTTTTTAAAAGATTTTAATTTTACCGCCAAATTTGTATTCATAACAAGCGACTTACTTTTTGTTTAAAAATAAAATACACAGTTTTCGTATTATGTGTACTGTAGCGCCTCCAATTTATTACCATAATCAAAACTGGTATATATTAATATGTATGCCAATTTTCCTTTCAATTCAGATGAAATATATAATACGGAATGAAAAAAATCAATTAAATAACTGAAAGTAAGAGTGAAATAAAAGAAAAATTACCAACAATTTTTCATTCTTAAAGCCAACGACTTCTTTTTCCGTTTTATTTTTTTTACTTCTAAATCGTTATTTGTACTGATTTTTTATCTACAGTTGCGGCCTTTTAAGTAGTATCATTTAATTTTAAATTTTATTTTAAATATATCTGATTTATTCTCAAAACACGAAAGTCAAATAGGAGTCAGAGTCAATCTTATATTTTAAGTGCTAAATTCTATTTTATGCACTAATTTTAATTTTATAGGACTTTTGGAAAATTTGAAAAAAAAATTAACAACTAATCTTAATAAGAAGTTTTGATTACCATTACCAAAGTAATCGGAATCAAATTTTTTGAATACAATTATTAGCAAACAAAAAATAAGCTATGTATTAAAAATAATCTCAAATTAAAATAGATACCTCTGGTGGGGCATAGGGCGTCAAACCTAATAATACAATACTCTTAATATTTTTGATTACTTGAGTCTACTAGAGTTTCAAATAATTATGAAAAAATGCAGATTTTTTTAGATTACTTTATATATAGTAATCAAAAGTAATAGAAATAGAAATCATGATTACTTTTAAATTATATAATGCAAAGTAAACCTAATAATACTTACTTACTTACTTACTGGATCCTAGAACCTCTGGTGGGGCAATATACATACATTATTTCCTAATAAATAAAGGAAATTTATTATCTTTTCATGTTACAAAATTAGAGAAATATTTTTAAAGTAATCGCATTCAAAATTTTTGATTACGATAATCAAATAATTTTTAAGTATGAATATGTATTTAGGATTTTAGGGATTAATTTACATTTTAGAAGATGAATTAAAGAAATGAAAATTATGTCACTTAAAATATGTCTTAATAAATTGTTTTTATTTAATTTTCCGTAAATGTAATGTGTTGTAAAATGCATGTGTTTACAATATAATGTAAAAACAAAATATTTTACGAATAGATACTATATAGCTTGAATACCAATTGTAAAAGATCAAATATCTTAAGATGCAATGCAAGTCATATGATATGATCTTGTGTTAGTTATCAATTCATTATTGAATGGCAATGGAATTGGTTTGGTATAGTATTGTATGGTAACGTTAGTATATGAAACGGTATGAATATTTTTGCAAAATTGATTTTTTGTAAATTTGAACGCTGTTAAAATAATGCTGCCAGCTAATTTAAGATATTTTCAAGATTATGCGTGAAATTTTTTACTTCCTTCCTTATATAAATATTTTTTTTTTGTCGTTTGATTTTGTTTCCGTTTCTTTTTTACTTACAAAATAGTGTTGGGAATTGCATTTGATTTATTTTAACGGAAAATGTATAAGATGATGTCTTGTGAAAATTAATTGTAAAATTTGATTAATTGATATATATAAGAAATTTATAACAGTTTAAAAGGGAACTTAATTATTTTTAATCTGATAAAATTAGTTTTTTTAATATTGTTATAAAATATTTAAAAAAAACTGTTCATTTTTTTTAATTAAACTACGAATGTAGAAGAGTAGCAGGAAGGGTATGCTGTTGATTATAAAATTTTTATTTAATTCCATGAAATAGGAGTAGGACATGGGAAGTGGAAATATACCGAGAAATTAGGTAAAGCATATAAATGTGTTAAACTAACAAAAATTATATAATTTGTTAAGCAAAAAAATTTTTAAATGCAATATAGATCTAAACTCTCATATGTTAAAAAAATTAATTGGGTAAGGTCGATCTAGGAATATATATTAAAAAAAAAACGTACGTTTTATTCTATTTAAATTATTTTCTAAAATCTTTTAACCTACATCTAATACTTTTCGTGATGTAAGTAATTAAAAACTAATTATGTCTTGCATACATATTGAAAAAGAACTACTTAGAAGCCTGTTCGAATCAAGTGAATTCTGATTACATTTTTTCCAAACTTGACTAATTAATAGAGGGAGTGCGAAATCAGTTCTTGTCAAAAATATGTCATAAACGAATGCGTTTCTTTAGTAAAAGAGGGTAAATATGGATGGAACGCTTCAGTAGCAGATAGAAAATATCCGTTATATAGATTTAATTGTCATACATATTTTGACATTGTAAAACAATCTGTCATTTGAGAAGTTTATTATTTTTAATGTACTTAATTATTGAAAATAAAGTGAAAAGAATTAAGGTTTATTGCTGATATATATAAATAATATTTTTGAAATAGGTAAGGACTTATAGGTGTTATCTAATAAAAAATATGATTTAATATAACCTATTCAAATGAAAATCCATCTAAATTATGAAAATATTAATATTAAATTCATTTGTCGGGAATTTTTTAATTATCTACTCTTTTTCAAAGGTTGGTTTAGCTGCCAGTAGCTGAAAGTTGAAAAGAGTTGTTTACTCTTGATAAAGGATTGCAAGCAATATATAATTAAAAAAATTTAAAAATAATTTGTTGAAAATACAAAATCCCCTTAGCGACCAAACATATAAAGTAAAATATAAAAATATGTTATATAAACAAAAACTTATAAACTAATAATTAGTATTGGAAATGAGTCGCAAGGCCTATAAGTGTTAAGGCAACATCTTGAAATTAAAAACCATACCAACAAGTAGTAGATGAGCTAAAAAAAGAAATACACTTGGCAATGTTGTTAACACTACGAGTAATGTAAAGATTATAATTTCAAATTCAAAAATAACCGTTAATATATATATATATATATTAACAATTCGTTACATACTGCATTCAACTTATTTAGATAATTAATGATAAAATTTCATATATAGCATTTTATATATATATATATATATATATATGTTTATGTATCCATATCAATATTTATAAAAAATAATAAAAACGTCAATCACCTCTAATATTCATTTGAATTTTTAAAGATAAATGATGTACATTTGAATAACACCTCTTTCTGTTTTTGCATATATTTGGCTACTATGGGCTGCTGGAATGCATGCATCATCTATATATATACTTACATATTTTAATTTTATTTTACATTATTTCAAAAATTTTAGCATGTAAAATTTTTGTGTTATACACTTTATTTCGCTAATTGCCAAATGGAAGTGTATAAAATTTACATAAAATTTAAATAAAATACAAAATTATTTAATTTTGTTTATTTTGGTTTTTGTTTTTTAGAAAATTATTCCAATATACACCAATTTTGCATTATTCGTGAATAATTTAACAGGTGTATTAAGAGTATCTTAAAATGAAAAATAAAAGTTGACTTTGTAATGATATAACTTGTAAACTAGTTAAAATTACAGGTTAAACTTATGAGAATTTTAACTGGCTGTATGTAAAAAAAAATATTAAAGAAAGTTATATGATAAAATTTTAATAGATAAAATTGTCTTGGTGGTTTTTTTTTTTTGTTAATGATGACGGCCAGTGATTTATTAAAGTTCAGTTTATTTATGGAATGAAAGTTGATTTAAAGATTTTCTTTTACCCTTAGAAAAGTTGCATAGAAAAGTTATCATAATCTGGTTTGAGGATTTTTATTTGCAAATTTATTAAATAATTTTTGTTGAAGGTTATTTAAAATTTCTGGAAATGCTATTAATGATTTATGATAGTTTAGATTTTCAGAGGTAATTAAAGTTCAAAAATGTTTTCACAAGTATATAATTTTGTAATAAGTTTTTTAAATGTAGTTATTATTAGCTAACTAATTAATTATTAACTAAATAAATATTAAATCTAATTTTTTTTTACAATAATATGCAACTTGATAAAGTGAACAAAACTTACAGGAAACTTAATTAATTGCAAACAGAATCATCCGGAGCCTCGCTGATGAAGTCTTTTAGTACCTGGTGTATCGACAATGAAGCGCACCGGTCGTAAGTTTTTAGTGTACATTTAGTGAACAAAATGAAATTTACTTAATTAATTAATTAATTTGTTTTTAAATAGTGTATTCTCACTCAGCAAGAGCAATTCTTAAGAAAATTTTAATTTTACTTAGAGATATATTTGACATTGCAACAATATTATGTCAGAATTTTGTCACAATTTTTTCGAAAAAACGTCAATATTTTTCTTACATTTATTTAACTTGACTATTAAAATGGAGAAAAATACTTTATTTGAAGGAAATCTGTTAGAAGATATTTTAATAAAAAATTTTTATAATCATTTTTCTTATTGCGGTGACTACTAAGCTTATATCGAAATAGTTTTGAAAATAACATTAAGAAATGAAATTAAGAAATGAAATTTATTCAGATCTATTGCAAATATCTACTATCACTAATCTGATAACTGGTCAAATTTATCAAAAACCATATCGTGAAGAGCTACTGATAAATTTTATAATACAAATTTACTATTGTGAATTGTGACATTTTGAAGTTTTTGAAACTTAAAAAAAATAATTATTTTATTTCCTTAGGGCTTAATTTGAAAATAAAAAATTAGATAAAAAAATTAAAAAATTATTTAAAAATTATTTAAAAAGCTTTTATTTGTTGTAGTTTTTAGCAAAATAATTTAAAGAATGCCTTCAGTGGAGCTACATTATTCACTGGAGGAAAAAGAACAACTTAAATTGCAGAGAATACGTAAAAATTTGAGAGATAATTTTAATCTAATGGTTGGTTAACTGGTTAATCCAACTGCTGCTTATTAAATACTTCATTTTGCACAAATCTGCATTTCAACATGTATTAGAGAGTAACGAAGATGAACTAAGGCTTAATATAAGACCAAAAGCTGTGCCAAATGTTAGAAAACTTGCAACGTTTTTAAGATTTTTAGCCCACCGTACCCTGTCAACTTTAAGAAATTTTTTAAACAAAAGTCTAAATTTAATTAATTAAAATTTAATTCAATAATATTTTGATTGCTATTTGTTTGTAAAAATGTTTTTGTTTCAACAAATAATTTATTTATCATATTCAAAGGAGCTGTTGATAAAATAAACAAAAAAATATGACATATTTGAATATTCGCATTACAAATTACCACATGACATTTGATTAAATTCACAATAGATATAAATTTTTCATATGGCAATGTGGTTAATAAAAATTTTTGAAAATGATCACAAATTGGGATAAATGACTTGTGTTAATTGACACTTACGATTAGCCTGAATATATTTATTTTCTATTTCAGGGAAATTTGATTATTATATATTCGATTGAGGTCTTAATTATTAATTCAACATAATAATCGTTGGTATTATTATTATTAGCAGATATTTAATTTAACAATATTTTTTTAATAAATAATCGAATCAAATTAAAAAAAATATCAGATACCAAAATAAATCTTCTCGTTTTTGTGACTCTCTATTTTTAAAATGTTGAATTACTTGAATTAATTTTTTGTGAAATTAAGTGTGTAATAAAATTTTAAATTCTTTTTGTTTTTAAGTATTTCAAAAGGCCATTAATGATTTATGTACCATAATTTATAAATTTAATAATTTAATTTTGTTGCAAACTATGACTGATTTAGTAAATCAAATAACTAAAATGTGTTTGAAAATTATTAATTACCAGTAGAACTTCAGTATAGAATCCACTGGAAACTATTGAATCAATATTTTGATTTGAAAAACAAACAGTACAATTTATTAAAACATTACAAGATATATAAATTCTGTTTTTAGCTCTATTGGACATTTTCAACTTGATTTTAAATTGTAATTAATTAAGCTTTTAAAAGTAAATTAAAAATTAATTAGATAAAAACCGCCTACATTAAAGGATTTCAATTAAATTTTTTTTCTATTTCAAATTCAACAATATAATAAATTATTTAACATTTTAAATGAAAAAAAATTCAATTTTTTATTCGTTAATTAATTATTTGATTATTATAATTAAAATTATACATACTAAAATACAGAATTCACAACATGCTATATTTGAAAAAAAAAATTGATATGCACGAAAGAATTTTCATTTTTGTCTACGGGTGCCATCATTAAATTTCCTGGAAAATTTTAAAGTGAATGTATATAGTATATAATATATATGAATAGATGTATTTTAAATATTTATATAAAATTTAAAAGTAAATTAAAACAATAGATGAAAAAAATCAAGGGTTTGTAAAATAGGACATTTTAAAAACTACACAATGTTTCAAACTGAATTTTGGGTTAAAAAATATAAATAAAAATAAATGACAATATTATATTTTATTTATTTTATTAATTCATTGGTAATTATGATTAATAATGAAATCAATATTTAGAATATAACCTCAATGGAATCAAGAAAACCTGTTAACATGTGTCGAAATATAATGCTAGAGCTTCAATGTTAACTACTTGGAAACCTTGGAAAAATGAACATCGCTTAAAATAAAACTGATTTTTAAAAATTTTTAATTAAAATATAATGTTGAAGCCTTAATTTTTGTTTATTACTTAAAAAAATTTGGACAGGTATTCAAATTGCAGGTATTTAAAATTTGACCCCTTAAAGCTCTTAAATGGTGGGCATTATTTTCTTAAGGATCTAACTTTTCCTAAAAATTTCAAGTTTCTAGTTTAAGCCTTTCAGAAGATACGAGGTGTATAACATTTTTGAAAAAATGAGTTCGCATAACGGTAAATTTTAGGATCGCATGTCATGCCTATACCGTTATGTTACATATGTTTATAAAACTTTTTATTTTTTAAAATACACCTTATAGAACCCTTGTTATAACAGTTTAAATATAGGGTTTTACCGATTTTGGGGGCTGTTGACACCGTAATGGATGAGGCTTTATTTTAAACGGTGAAGAAGTTTTGTAAACATACGAACGAACGGAAGGACAGTCCTACTATATCTTATATAATTTATAGTGACATTTTTTTCAAAATTTTTTGAAAATGTGCTAAAAGTTGAGATATAATTATAACATAAAAAAACATGTATAAGAAATAAATGTAGATTTTATAAATGTAATATTGATTACAAATGAAAGAAAAAACACCATCTGGGAAATTATCCAATAATAAACTAAATTTGAAATTAAATGAAAACTATTTTAAACATTTTCTTTTCTTTTTATCTTTGATATGTGGATTGAATATGCTCCAATATCTTTTATATTCATATAAATCTACAGTAGTGATCTAAAATGTATACATATTTTGACATTTTGCGTTATAAAACTTAAATTAATAATTTTGTAAATGTGTTATTGCTTTAATAGTGTATTGTATTCTTCTTATCAGTAAATGACGTAATATAGGTGTTGGCACACTTAAAATTTTTCAAAATTCCGCTCGGCCATATTCAGAGTTTAAAGGCAAAATTTCTTCACTTAAAGGTTAAAAACATTTTTGATATAAATAAATTGTATTGACATCAACTATTAATTTATCAATATCATACTGTAAATAAAGTAATAAGAGATATTTTTAGCTCCCTTATAATAATTGAGATAATTTCCGGTATATTTCTCCATAAATCACATTTTGGTTTTTCTATAAGAAAAGAAGAAAAGCTTCAAAAAGCACCTAAAAATCTATACCCTCAGGTAGTGTAAGATTCTTACTTACTAAAGTAACCTTCCTCTTTTCCAGAATAATGGTATAAGCACCCAACTTGCTTGCGCAATATAATTTCTGGAACGTTGAGTAATGCCTATCATGGGTTGATTGCAAAACCCAGAAGGAATAAGTTGACTTCTCTCTTTAATTCTTCTAAATCACGTTCAAAAATTTGGAAATGTGATTTATAAAAGAGTTTCTATATTTCAGAGTTCTATGATTGTGATTGAGCTACTATTGATTGCAAGTTATGTGATTGAGCTGCTAAGCATGTTTTACGTCGAAAGGGTTGGAATTTTGGCATAATATTTTTAATTTCTTTAGATGAATGACTCAGTTAAATAGGTCCGTTTAAATATACACAATCTAACAGTGTTTGTGGTATTATTATTATGAATACAATTGTTTTTACAAAAAAAAGCTTATATTGTTGAAAGTATATTAGTTATGATACAATCGTCGCCGCGTCTTAAATTAAAAAAAAAAATAAGAGTAAAATGCATAAATTTGAATAAATTTTTTCACCCGCTTCAATAAACAACGTATACGAAAATAATATTGCACTTATTAAAAACATTAAACATTAAAATGCAACTCAAAACTTATGTAAGATCTTAAATTAAAAAAAAAAAATAAAATAAAAACTATGTTGTAGGTATTAAATAAAAAGTTAAGGGTACATAACAGATTTATGTATTTTTTCTGACTGAAGCAGCGAAATAAATTTCTACTGCACAGATAATATTCATTAGTAAATTGCCACTAAATTTTTTTTTTAAAAGAATATTTTATTATAATCTTTAATCTCACACTATAAGCTTCCTTACATGCTATAAAATGTATATAATTTAGATAATATCGATTTGTAATTAATAAAATTATAATATTATTTTGGTTTCATTTTAAATAAGGACTTTTCGAAAATACTTAATTTCTATAATATTTAATCTAGTCTGAACGATATTTGAATATATTTATTAGCTATCGTTTAAACAATACTCTTACTTTTATATAGTTAATATAATCACTCAAAGTTACATCCTATAATTATGCCATATTTAATAAAAAGTCTTTTTGGTTTCTTATAACAGAAACACAATACTATTTAAATAGTATTTCTTTTCTATGCTATTTTCTTATTTAAAAAAAATTAAAAAAAAAAAGTTTTCAATATTTATTTTCACAATTTCTGTTATTAAAATATATTATACAAAAAAAATATATTGTCCCTGTAAGTATGCAATATTCTATCAATACTGTTTTTCACTTATTCATAGGGAATCTTAAAGCAATTTTTTTTAGTTCATGGCTTATAGTACAGTTAGACTTTGTTTTTAAATGTTTTCAGATCCAGTTCCATATTTCTGAATAAATAAAAAAATTGGAAAAATTTAAATATCTCTGATGAAAGTACATATTCAAATATAGGAGTTAATATTTAATACGAGACTTTTTCAAAAAAAAACTTAAAAAAATTACAGAATTTTACACTAATAATGTTTTATGAAAACTCAGATCTTATTATTAATAAAACAAAATAAAAAAAAATAAAATAAAAATTTAAAAAAAAAACCCAAAGGTAAATTTGAGTTGATTTAATAAAAAAAGCAATAGAATTTCTTGTATAACATCAAAAATTTTGAAATAAATGTGTACTCCAATATGTGATTTGTTCACGCTTAAATAAATTAAGAAAACTGAAAGTGAAAGAAAAAACAAACTTAAAATATTTCGGTTGCATAAAGTTTCCTTCTTTAGATTTGAAGCCAAAAAAGTAAAATAAAATCAAAAATATAATAAGACATGAAAATTTTAAGGCAAAACAAAGGAAAATTATTTTTGTTATTAATAGAAAATGATAGCCAACAGAAAAGTTTAAATTTCAAAGGAAAATTTTTTGCTAAGCCGCTTTATAATTTATTTTGACAGCAAGTAAAATGTATAACTCTAGCAATATAATATTTTAACTGGAAAATGTCAAAAAACAAAAAAATTTTAAATAGAAAAAAAAACCTAAATTATAGATTTAAAATTTAACTTATCTTTAATTAATTGTTATTATTATTAATGATTTACAATACATTACATGAAATACGGGGTTATGTTAAAATAATACAAGAATGCAGACTTTATTTCGTAACTCAACAGATGATCAATCCAATTATTTTTAGATTGTATTTATATACTTTATGTTAAAGTAATAAATTGCAACTTGAGGGTATAGGTACTGAAAGTATAAAATTTTATTTTTTGAATTGAACAACTCTAAAATTGAAACTTACTATAACTATATATGTGCATGTATAGAACAAGGGGAAATATATTCATATTTAGAACTGATCAAATGAATTCCACATACAATTTAAATATGAAATAGTACTACGCCTTATAACATGTAGAAATGTCTTAGATTTTAAATGGATACAGTTCTATTTTGTTTATATTGTCATAATTTTGTATTTGGGTCATATTGTATTTCTATATCTGTGAGTTATGTTATTCAATTAAATTATTTGTCATATTTGTCATTTTTGTATTTGTTTATATTGTTATATTTATGAAATTTTTATTAAAGATATATAATTATTAATTATTGATTAAACCATGATTTGAATGGGAACTGCAAATGGTAGGGTAGCTGAGTCGAGTCGAAAACCAGATAAAAAATTTTTTTTTTTTACTTTCATTGGGATTTGAATCCGAAACCCGGCATGAAATTTGGCACTCTAACTACTTTGTCACCCAGATTATTTCTTTTGCCAAACGATAGCAGTTTGAATGGGCGTTGTAAATATAATGTATTAGGTTGGCATACGGTACTTTAATTTACAACTACGCTAAATTTTTGCTAAATTTTTGATCTCTAACATCTTCAAAAGCGTTCAATTTATTGACTTGAAACTTTGAGAGCACTTAGAATTTAAAAATGCATGATTCTTTTACGAAAAAGTCGGGATAGATGTATTGTTTAATTAATGAATATTTGCCTTTTTAAAAACTCTTGGTTTTTTCTCATTACTCGCTTTTTTTTTTTAATTATATGATCTTTAGATTTTTTTGACAAATTGTCTAAATTCTGTAATATATAATTTCCTTTTATCGGACTTAGTTTATTGCAAATCATTAATCTTTCACTTGATCGCTATAAGTATCTAAACTTGAAAATATTAAATGTAATTTCTGACAACTCTTAGATCAATATTAAAAACTAACAATGTTGCAATAATACTTGAAAAAAATATTGAAAACAACCTTAAAATATTAAGTACTTAAAAAATAATTAAAAAAAAAAAATAAATGAAAGATTGACATTGATTAAATTAGATATCATTGCCAAAAAAGTGAAAAGAAATTTTCAATATTTTAATATACAATTTGTTTTTCTTTTCAGTTTAATATTCAAATAAGTAACAAGATATCGATTTAAAATCGATTAAAATAAACTTTTTGGCAATATATCAAAACTAATCTAATTTCAAAGTAAAAATAAATTCCATATCATTTCAATATTTGAACACATTCGTAATATAATGCAACAAATCAAACAGTGCAAGTTCAATACTTTAAATGAATATTAAATTAAATACTCAAATTAATTGTCTGTGAAAAGTTAATTGAATGTTTAGTTTATTTGTTGCAATATGAATTTACAGTGGACTGAAAGACAAAAAAATTACACAATATGAGATATAATATTTGGTCGATTTATATGCATAAAAGATTTATATGCGTGTTTTTCAAATAGGCTTTAGGTCTGTGAATATCTGATGGACACATTAACTTTTCGTAAGATTTGTTCAGTCACAAAAGGGTTGTAAAATATGGGTTCTAAAATAAGGTTTTAAAAATAGAATTGTAACTAAACAATTATATACGAAAACTGTTTTCTTTAGACCCGCCTGTTACGGAGTTATAGGCCTCCAAGTTACTTAATGATTTTGATACAGGCCCTCAATCTAATTTTGATTATTTTAATACACGTTTCCAAAATCTTGAAACTTTGGAAACCTGTATTAACTTTATAAACCTGTATTAACATTATTAAACTGTATTACTTTTTTAAAAACCGTTGATTTTCGTATTATTCGTTTATCTTGTTTATAATATTATAAATATCCCCTTATTTTAAATTCCATAGTATTCTAAAAACAACGAAAATTTGATTTCAACCGATTCCTTTAATTTATATTTTAAAGGTCAAAAATTTAATAAAGAAATAAACGTCAAAAATTTAATAAAGAAATATTT
Source organism: Dolichopus griseipennis (assembly GCA_963082915.1). Taxonomy (NCBI): domain Eukaryota; kingdom Metazoa; phylum Arthropoda; class Insecta; order Diptera; family Dolichopodidae; genus Dolichopus; species Dolichopus griseipennis. Next base: position 33,275,526 of record OY720443.1, read on the forward strand.
ATTCACAGTAATTCATTATTTGATATAGAAATTCACAGTAGTTTGTTCAAAATTATTTCATATTTACAAAACATTCAATATTTTAAAATAACTTAAATATTTTAAGTAAAAAAAGATCGAACACACAAACAACAAATAAATTTGCTTTCGAACTTATTTCATAACGTTTAAAAATAAATTTTTGAAATAAAAATGACATAACTAAAAACCTCTAATCATTTATTTGGATATTTCAATGTTAATAAAACTTATCATAATTTATGTAATTGAAATTTTAATAATTGTTGTAAAATAAAAGTCAAGATCAAATGAAGTGACAGATCTTTATCAAAATCAGTTAAGGATCCTAATGTGGAATACTTAACTTGGGTATCTGTTTTTTGATGTACCTTCCATATTTTAATAATTTTATATTTTTAAAAGTTAAAATAAAAAAATTAAATAAAACGAAATTGAAAATTAATTCAAACCTTAACACTTGTCATGTTAAATAATAAACAAGAAAAAAATGGGGGATAAAACTAATAACATTTGGTCAAGCCTGGTAGTCAAAACTTAATTGAGAACTAAATTAATATAACTTAAAAAGAAAAACAAAAGAAAATGAATTAAGCAAAAAAAAAAAAAAAACCTGAAATTTAACTTTTAATTCATTTATATCTTGTTGAGCTGTAATAAAGTTCATCTCAGTAAGGAAATTTTGTAACTAATGACATTAAGACATTTTGATTTTATATTCAGTTTTGCAAAAAAAAAAAAAATTTAATTCAAGTACAGGAAAAACATAACTTTTTAATAAAAAAGAAAAAAAAATATTAAAAAATCAAATATTAAATTTAAAACAAGTGTAAAACAACATTAATTACAGGTTTTCTGCAACATATTGCATAATTGCATTAATGATGATTGCTTAAAATGATTTTCTTTTTATCAAAGTTATTCGATTTCAGACACAACTTTAATTATTTATCTTTAAGTTTAATTAAAGAAAATTTCTAGTAATAATATAATTATTATGACCTCAATTATTAATGTCTAAGTTTAATTTGATTACAAAAAAAATAAAAAAAACCAATTTTGAAAATGTTTATTTTGATTGTGAATGACATTTAAATAGTTCATATTTTATTTTGACATTTGAATGAGTGAACATGATTTTTTGACAGTATTAAATATATTTTGTTTAAATTCACAATAATTATGTGTGTAATATACAATCAATTATGTAATAGGTTATATAAATATATTTAATTAGAAATCGATTTCCAAATCGATTTGGTTTAATTTACGGAAAATTTGAACCGTAAAATTAATAGGTAAATGTCATTTGTCATCTGTATTCAGACAAATATAAACTATATACTATTTACAATAGACGTTTTTTAAAAATTGAATAAATAAGGGTAATGTTATCAAAACTAATAATTTAAAAATTGATTCTAAGAGGATTAAATATAGAAAATAATAATTATTTAATTATATGAATGAAATTTCGTTATTTTACTATAAATTATTTATGTGTCATTTGTTTTGATAAAGTTTATACCATATAATTTTTAGTTAATCGCTACCTTAACTTTATTTTCTATAGTTAATAAATATTGGATATTTGAGTAGTTGAAGTAGATATGTATTGTAAATATATCTTGTATATTGAAATTTATAATAAGGCTTCATAGAATTTATGTTACATAATATATTAATTATAATCATAACAATAATTTAAATTCCATTTGATATAATTCTATTTTAAATTAATTGCTTAATAGTTAATGTATTTTTAAAATTACATAATTAATTTTTATTTTAATAATTGTTCAAAACTTATTAAAATAAAATTGAGTGAATGAATGCGTTTGAGTTTACTTTTTGTTTATTTATTAATTTGACGGTTGTAATCGCTATGAAATCGATTGCGTCAAAATTTTACATTTTTAAGAAATTAATATGGCTTTTACTTTAAAATAATTTAATTTAACGATATATATTTAAAAAAAATATTTCTATTTATATGTGTACATACATATATTTTCTTGTAAAAAAGTTAAAAATCATTATTAATTTTACAATATTAATTGTAAAATCGTGATTATTTTAACATCAGCGTCATATATACGTTGTATACGTAAGTCATATGTAAATGCATATAAATTGTAATGCTTCACATATTTTTATGATTTCAACATATTTTCATTTCTTTTTTTTTTGTTTTTTATTTATAGCTTTAATTTTTTTTTAACAGATTTATATTATGTTAATATTTTAATGAATAGTATTATAAAATGCGAAAATACTTGCTAATAGTTAAAGATTTTATTTGAAAAATAAAAGAAAATATTAATAAAAAATAAAGGTATTTAAAAAAATATTTGTAACAACATTTTTTTTTTTAATTTTATTATTTATACAATAAATTTAATTTTATTATAGTTTTAGTTTTGCATTGTTATTAATTATTTATATTATGAATATTTTGAATGTTATGTATTCAAAGATGCAGGAGTGTTCAGCGTAGTGCTAACGTCACAGTCACAGAAATATTATTATCAATGTAATAACTATCTAAAAAGTGATTACAATGATCATTAGAGGATTTTAAAACTTTGAAGTTTGAGAAAATTCTGAAAATCACAACAGATTCGGATACAAGGAGTCAGTTTCGGACCTGTGCGTATCAAACATCTAAGAATTGTTTATAAACTGAGTTTGTAAAATTTCAAAATGATGAAATATATTTTTTGATATAATTATAAAACAACTCAGATCAGCTGTTTTGTCTAATAAGACACTGTAAAACCATAATTTTGATGGTTTAGTCGCTCTTAAAGTTCACAAATTTACCTTACTAAAAAAAACATTTTGATTTAGATCATTAAAATTTAAAGACCTAAGTAACAAAGTTTTTGAATGTTAACTATCCTTTTCTTACTTATCGTATACCGAAAATAAAAATTAATGACTTTCAAAACTGCATCACAGTTCAAAAATATAAAAGAGACCGATTCTGAATTTATTTCAGGACTATTAAGTTCCATTTCACATGTTATAAATATATATAAACATATGTATATGTCACATTAGTATAATAATATGCAATATACCTATATATAATTAAAAAAAGTTTATTTTACAATTTATTTATAACTTTATAAGTAATATTTAGAGCGTGTCATTTAGTCGTCTTTTAATTTTTAAAAGACACTTTAATGGAAACAATGTAATAATTGTTAAAATGATCGTAAATTTTATTTAGAAAGTGTAATTGGTTAGTAAAATGTTTTTTTTTTTCATTCACAAAATATTACATAATATAATTTTTTTTTTAATTTTAAGATTAATTAAACAATTTAAATTTAATTTTGCATCTCGGAAATTTAAATGTTAATTAAAATTGTTAGAAAAGTTGAATCATCAATTTATTCTCTTTTTTTATTTGTGGTAAATGATACTTATTAATTAATTTAGTCACAAATATTTGCTTTACTATTTATTAATTTATATGCATTAGTTTGTATTTTTACATTATTAGTTAAAAATCGTTTTAGTTAATAACTGAAATGATTTTATTAGCAAGAGCGCCCTGTGTTTATTCTTATACTTATTAAATATCAGTTCTAGATAACCAAAGCTTGTTTCAACCTTCTATTAAAGCGATCTTAATGTTTCAAAACCTTTCATCTTTTGAAATTTTATATTTCCTTACTTTTAAGTGTTTAGAAAATACAGACAAAATTTTGTTTCTACAGGATTGAAAACTTTTGAAATATACTGTAATACGAATAGAATAGAACTTATACAAAGTTTATAAAGGATTTTAGGATTGAACAAATGTATTCATTGTAAAAAATTTCAATATATAGGACCTTTTCAATTTTGATAAGTTTTCATACGCATGGAGGTAAAACAAATTAATACCTTAAATGTTAACAAAGGTTTGTAAACAAATTAGTAGGTGCGCTGACGGACGGACTCACTTTTTAAAAAGTTAAAACACAAAAAAGAAATGAAACAAAGATCTATTGAATACAGTTTCAAAAAGTATAATACAAGGCAATGAATTAAAAAACTGTCAGAAAAAAAAACTAGTTCTATTAATTATTCATTCAGCGAAAAAGTTTTAATCATTAATTAACAAGTAGGCATTGCCAGGGTTATGTGAATTTACTGATTCCCACTAATACAATTAATCTATACACCCATTCTTAATACTTTTTAAGTTTCGAATATAAATAAAATATATTCAAAATATATTGTCAATGTTCATTGAACGTAATATCATCCTTTTTAATTGAAAATGACACTTCCAAAAAATATAGTGATAGATATTGAAAATGTCATTAAACATTTTTTATATAATTGGTCTAAAGTTTTTTCTTCAAAAATTTGTATCGAAAATATTATTTAATTCTAATTTTTGTTTTAAATATATACGTAATCTATGAAAACTATTGAACTTTTAAAAACTCTTAAGATTTATCAAGTAAAGATTTTAATTTGATTAAGATTAATAACATTAATATCACTTTTTTTTTTGATTTTTGTACTTATTTGGTATTTCGTATTATTTCGTATTACTTATTTCAACATTAGATGCTTGAATCAAGCATCAGTAAATGTAGCTTAGTGAATCATTACAATAAACTGAAAAATCATAATTTACAAGGGTTAGTGTGTGATATTACCCTAATGATATTACTTTACTATTAAAAACTAGAAAATATAATAAATAATATTAGGGCCAGATTGCGAGTGTCAACCATCAACTAGTTGATAGTTGATAAATTTTGTCGCTCGATAAAATTTTTGTTATTGCGAATATCAACTGATAAAATTTTTAACTATTGTGAATGTTGAATAAAATGACATAAATAAAAAAAATTTTGGCCAATTTATTATTTAAAATTTTGCTTGACATTTAAGTTTTGTTTTTAAAAAATTTTTTAAATGAGTATTTTTTTGACAATAAAAATAAAAGTAATTGTAATGACGTTCAGGAGGTCCTAGAATATTTAATTCAGTTGCAAATTCTTGCCATTTTTTATCCAAGATATTTTTTGACATATACCTTTGGCTATGTTTTGGTTTAGTTCCATCAACTCCACTAATCTGTTTAATTGCGTTTTATTACTGACCCCTTTACTTTTTTTTTCATTCCTAAAAACATGTACATAACATCAATTTTTTACAACTCTAGCAATAATTATCAAGAAAGTAAAATACTTACATTTTTGGGAATATTTTAAATAGTTTTTTAATAATTTTGAAAAAAAACAAGTACTTTTTGTTTACAATCAACCAAAAAATTCTTGGCGCTAAAAAAAGTTGACAATATCAACTATATTGACATTTGCAATATGGAAATTCCGTTTACAAAGAAAAATTCACAATTTTATCAACCTAAAGTTGCCAAGCGAAATTTACAATATCGATACATAATCGATTGATAAATTTAGGCGACAAATATCGCTTATCAACCAATAGTTGACACTCGCAATTTGGGCCTTAGTAACCAATATATTAACAAATCCATAAATTATATATGTTAACAAAAAGAAAATAAACGTTAAAGACTCATACCAACACTACTGAGCCAAGCATTACAAACATGCAAGTTAATTTACGAATACTAGATCAGCCATACAATCTAAGAGGACTACTCATGTTTGCATAATGTCTGGCTCTCAATGTTAATTTATTAACGTTAGTACCAAAGAGCTCTGACAGTAAAGTTAGCCTCTTTTAACATACGCGAAATCTTTTCGAATTTACCGTAGTCTGTAGAATAGTGTGAGACTTTAAAGAGCACAACCAATCTTAAATTATTCAAATTTTCTTAAATCTCGTTTGTTCACTAATAATTTGCTGAACAAATATTATGTCCGCCACTAGACGGCGTGACTGAAGGGAGTTCATATATCTTATATCAATAATTAAATTGAAATCTTGAGAAATATTTTGTGTTATATGAATAAATATTTTTCATATATTTTTCATTGATTATATTTATATTATATTATGGATGTGTTTCAATTGGTCTGATCTGTTTCTTTTCTTCGGAAAAAAAACCTTTAAAAAAAAATAAGGAAAAAGAGAAACAAAGTAATATGAAAGAAAGTAAATCGATTGTTGCAATGATCCCCGTCGTTAAAACAATTGGATTGTTAGTTCACAGTAAACATGAAGTATTTTGTGTTTTTTTTTTTTTTTGCTTCTATTGATCTAATTTTTAACTATTTATTTATAATAATATGATTTAATGTTTTTTTTTTGTTTGTTTGTTGTTTTTTTTCTTTTTGTTTGAAAATAGGAAAACACAATAAACCAGTAAACCTGAATTATATCCTGATTATAATAAAACAGGTTCAAAAATTTTTCTTTCATATTCGGGCAAATTTTCACAATACAACAGAAATAATATAAAGATAGTTTTTATTTTATATTATATATAATTTTTTTTTTTTTAAATAATTAATAAAATAGAAAGAGATAGAAATAAAAAAAAAATTTGCAATAAAAAACATTTTTTTCCAATTAAAATATTTTGCATAAAATGAAATCAAATAAGACTGTCTTATACAATTGAATTGTTAAAACAAATGAACAGAAAAAAATTTTTATTATATATTTATAATAAAGGTATATAATATATAAATAAAATATATAATTTATAATTTGAATTATATGTTAAGATCTTAATACGAAAATCGTTTTAATTTTAGCTTAATTAGTGTAATAAGGATCTAATAATAATAAGTATAGGTTTCATAACCCACTTTACTCAAAGTCTTTATTAAAATATCTTTGATTGCGATTTAAGAAACCACCAGAAACTTGTAATAAACTTTAAGCCTGATAGCTGGAATGAATGATATATTTTTTCACCTATTAAATCAAATATTATAATAGGGTTGCAATATCTATCTATTCTATTTTAATATTATAATTTGAAAGAATAGAATATTAATATTCATTTCAATAGTAAAGGCAAAGGAAAGATGTATGAATAAAAAGTACACATTTGTGAAGACTATGATTACTAAAACGTAGTACTAATTAGGAGCTATGGAGGAGCAATTATAGAAAAAGAGGTTGTAATTATAAAAAAAAAGTTGTTATCAATTGAAAAGTTAAAATTCAATAGCATTTTGTTGAAATTAAGTTTTCGACCTCGTATGCTAGCTTGCTTACAAATAATGTCATATTATGCTGGTGTTGATAGGTTTTATTGTACGTCTGTGATCTAAAAAGAAAACTGAGATGACTGACTCTAACTGAGAGGTTAGAGTGCCTTGTTCAAAGTGAAAGTGAAAAAGCTTTTATCTTGTTTGACTCTTGTTTGACTATCATTCGCCATTAGGTTCAAATTTATGGCTTAACTAATAATTTATAAAAATATATCTTTAATAAAAAATACCTTAATGTATAAACAAATAATTTAATTGAATAATACTGATAAGGAATACCTCAAATAATAACTCAAATACAAAATTATTACAATATAAACAAAATCGAATTGTATCTATGTAATAAGGCCCAGTACTATTTAATGTTTAAATTATATGTGGAATTCATTAAGATCAATTCTAGTAACACGAATATAATATTACTTGTTTCAAGTTTTCTTGTCCCAATATGTGCTACAGGCTTTTAAGCCTAAAAGTTGAAAAAGTCAGCTCTTAAAAAAAAAATAAACTACAATATTAAAATTAATTTGCAAATATTATGCACTTTTCAAAAATTTCAAATATTAATTACCTTGTCTATCGATATTGTTAATTTCTTTTATTTATTTTTCGAATTTGAACATTTCTCATAACATTTTTACATACATATGCTGCAAATGCATTTTAAATAAAATATATTATGGGACAGTTAAAAAAAAAATTAATATAATATAAAGAAATTTATTTTAAATTATAAAAAAGTAAAAACTGTAAAACTCAGAGAATTAACAACTAAAAGTAGTTAGATTTTCATTTTATTATTTTAAAAAATAATAAAAAAAACATAAATAACAAAAATGTTTGTAAACATTTTTGAAATATTTTAATGTTTCTCAACATATACACATATGATAGGTTTTGGTTAACTTAACTCTCATCATAAATTCAAAAGATGTGTTGAATTAAGTGAGAAAATATTTATTCACCTCATATTATTGTTATTATTATTATTATTAACCATTGCAATGCAATCGATCTCTAATGCAGAAATTTAATGGTTAACTCATTTTCTCATTTATTACAAAAAAAAAAAAAAAAAATAAAACAAAAAGCAACAAAAACAAACAAAACACGTCTTGTAAATTTTTTTCTTTTATGGTAATAAAAAAAATTTGGTGATGATTATTGCTTATAATGATGTTGATGGAAACTCTTCTGTTTTAAATTTACAACATTTGTCTTTTTAATAATATATATGTATATTAACAAATATTAAAATTTCTAAATTATAGTATGTTTAGAAAAAAATGATATTATAAATATGCAAATAAAAAATTATTAGATTAATATGGTTATAAGTGGTGCTTGGTTTGTAAATGTGGTTTTGATTTTCGTCATTTTTTCCATATAGTTCAGCTTTGTAGGTGTTAAGTTTTTTTTCAAATGCACTACTTTACATTTTGAATAATTAAAATTTTTTTTTAAATAATTATAATAATTTTGCAATTAAATTAATAAAAGGGTTTTTCTATAAATAAAACCACAATTGAATTTTATTCTGTTGAAATTTACTTTAGTGCTGGAATTGAGTAACTACATTTTGCAAAATCAACTAATCACTCAATTCATGTTCGCTCATCTATTGAACAATGTAATTGCGCTCCCAAAAATATTTGGTTTAATTATGAGTTGGGCTTAGTTCGATTTAACTCATTTTCTATAAAAATATATTGTTTCTTCTTGTTGTTCATGAGAAAAGGGTACTTTGAAGTTTTTAAAATTTAATTGATTTGCGTTAGCTTAGAACTTAAATCAATATTTTAGTACACTTAACCTTCGCATGTCCTCACTCAAGTCACAGACGAAGCTAAAATTTGAGTTCAGTTGTTTGTTTGGTCAAAATTTTGAGTTTTTTAGAACTCTCGAATTTACATGCATCTAGTATAACGAAGGGTAGAATATACTAGAATATAATTTTAATTTAAATGAACAATTCCAACACTTAAAAATTTATAAGTATCATAAAATCATGGTCTGAACGCATAATTAAATAAATCAGTGAAGTTTTTTTTTAGCTCTGTACTAATTTATGAAAAGAATTTGACCAATAACGTAGTGGTAAAGATGCCGCCTTTCATGCGGAAGGTCTCGGGTTCAAATTCCGGTCAGATCACATCTAATAAAAAAATATCGTAAAATAGTATAATTATATCGTAATAGTTTATATCGTAATCTAAAATAAGATTTAATAAAAAAATATTTAAATAACTCTTGTGTAAGATTATAGATAGCGCACAAAATTAACATTTTTGTATTCATAATCTTATACAATAGCTACAGCCGAGTAATCAACAAATAAATGTACTTAGTGAATGCCCTATACTCCTAAAAGAAGTGTAAAAGGAAAAAAAATATTTTATTTGATAGATCGTGCGCTATATATATTTTTTTTTGTATTCATACTCCAATATATTTTTTAAAACGCATCTTATAGCTTTTCTGATCAACGATTTTATTTATCAGTGATTTCTTCCATTTCAAGTTAATGTTGCTAAACTTTTTCATTTATTTCATGAGTATAAACCAAATTTTATGATAAGTACACTTTAAAAGGCACTTTTTAAGTGCAATAAAAGATCGCAAGTTATTTATACTCACATACGTATACACATGTAGTTTTTCTATTAGCTTTTGATTTTTTTTTGTTTTTTGTTTTTGTTATACTTATGTGAAATGAAATTAATTTCAAATATAAGTACGTAAGATGACGTTTTTTTTTTTTTTGGTTTGTGATATGGTTTGAATACTTTTGCTCCTGCTTTTTTTTTTTTTTAACTGTAATTTTTATTTTGTTTCACATTCAAAACTTTTATTGGTAAATATTAAGACATGTTTTAACTTTTAAAGACAAAAGAAAATGTTTTTAAAGAAGAAAAATTGCAAGAAGAAAGGAAAAGAAGATAAAAAAAAAAAAAAACAAAACAAAAATAAAATTAAAAAGCAAAAGTGAAGTTTTTACTTTTGCTTTCTTCCTAAATATATAAAAGTGGAAATTTTCAATTGTATGTCATTATTCAGTTGTGCATATTTGTACCGTTAAGATCTTTATTAATCGTATAAAAGTAAAAGTTAATTGATTACTTTTTTTGTTATTCCTTCTTTTGGATTTTATTTTATTTAAAAAAAAACAAACAAATAAAAAACAATTAAAATTTTAATAATGGCATTCAAGGTAGGATATTTATCTACAGATACAAAAGGATATAATAAGGATATTTTAATTAAAAATAAAAGGATTTAAATACATTTTTTTAATAAAAGAATTGTGAAAGTGATTATGTATGAAGTGTATATATTTGATTTATAATAATATTTATGATATGATTTATAAAAATATATGATAATATGTATTAATTTATATTTATTATTTTAATATTTAAAAAAAAATGTTCATATAAAGTGTAGTAAGAAAAAAAATAAAGAAATTTAATTTTAAAAATTAAAAAAATATATACGAGTATATATATATATATACATTATTATTAGTTGTTTTAAAACATATTATTAATTTTATTAATTATATTTATAATTTTTAAATTACATATTTTTAGTTTTTAATGGTTGTTTTTAAAATAATTTTTGAAAATTTAAGATTTTATACTACATAGATTTTACATTATTAATTAAAGTTAAGTGTATGTGTTTTAATAAGCCATTTGGTTTTTTCTCAGTGTTTTAAATAATTTTACAATACTTCAATCTATGCTAATTTAATTTAAAATTTGTGATTTTATATAATTTAATATATTTTTTAATATTTAAAATTTTAAATTAATTGCTATAGTAGTAATTTATAAATAATATAATAATTAATAATACTAAAATATTTCAAACTATTAATATTTTTTTATATTTGAATCTTGTGTCGAATTTTTTTGTTTTATCAATTGTTTATCAATCGCCGAATTTTGTTAGTTTTTAATTTAGTAACGATCGGTGGTATTTTATTTATTAAAAAATTTAACTATTGTTTAAAATAATAATATTGAGTAATTAGTTGAGTTTTCATTTATTTTTGTGAAATTAAGCTTATAAAATAATTAAAATATTTTAAATTAGGTATTTATATATTTCTGGTAACACTTTATCATTTTTTTTGAATGATTCATGAGCTAATATTTTACAATTAGAAGTCAAAAAGTTGCATTAGGTCATTAATAATTATTAATTACATTCAAATTAAATCTATTATTTAAAAAAAAAATAGGAAAAAATGTTTCTCATTCCTGTTTTCATTTAATATTTTAATTTAATTTTCTTTAAATTTTTGGTATTTTTAATCTTATTCCTCTTAAATAATCTTGAGGCTTCATATACTTGAAAATGACTAGATTGCATCAATTTATTTTTATTAATATTAATAATAATATTAAACTATTAGTATTAAAATAATAATTAAAATATATAATACATCGATGAAAAATGAAAATGAGAAATAAGAAGAAAAACTGGAAAAGTTAGATTTGAAAACAAATTTTCCATGTTAATAAAATTTTAAAACTTTTTTTTTTAAAATCGCTTTTGTTTTTAGTTTAGCTTATGCATAAAAAAACTGATTACAAGTTTATTAATTGTTCAATAAAATTTGTTAACTTTCAAATATTCAACAACATTCCGGTTGTAACGAAGAAATTGACGGCAATGAAAGTTTAAAAATTATTTCCAAGGAAGTGTTAACACATTACATAATTAGCAATTAATCAAAATGCAATTTAAAAGTAATTATTGATTTTTTACAATGAATGAAAATTATTTAATTAATTAAATAAATTATTTATCATTTTTAAATTTCCATGAATTTTTCCAGTTTTTATGTTAATCAATGTTTTCAGTACTACTTCCAAATGGGTATCAATTTAATTATCAATTTTATTTGATTTAAATTTTTTTGGGAATGTACATTTAGTTTGTGTAGTAACATCGATTTTATAAATTATATTATTTTAACATATTCATACTTTTAATAGTTTAAAAATGAGGGGTATTCGATTTTGAATTATTAGTTCTAATAATTTTAAATTTAGACTATTTTAAATTAATTCAGATTACATTTTATGTGTGAATTTAAAATACATGTATTGTTAAAATAATAAAATTTTTAATTTTTTTTCATTTCGATTTTTTCAGTATCTAGTTTTTGCATCAATGTTATGTTTTACATTTGCTGTACCAATTAAATTTCATGAATATCATGGTTACGAAGCTCATGAATTGGCACATCACGAACCATCTCATCATGAATTAGAAGGACATCATTTTGAAAAATTAGAAGAAGAACCACATCATTTTGAAAAACATGAAAAACATGAAGAACATGAGGAACACGTCGATTATTATGTAAATTGAGCAATTATTTATTTATAAATTTATATATATATATTCTGAAAATATTAAATTTAATTTTTAATTTTTGATAAAAACAAATTTAGGCACATCCAAAATATTCATTTAAATATGGGGTAAATGATTACCATACTGGTGATGTTAAATCTCAACATGAAACACGTGATGGAGATGTTGTTAAAGGTAAAAAAATTAAATAAAAAATTAGATTATAAAACAGTTTCTGTTTATTGCTTATTTTAACTTAAAAAAAGCGTTAAAAATCGGAGATTGTGAATGCCAAATTAAAATTTTAAAACTGCATAATGATAATTTCTGGTATTTTTTTTAAAATTTTTATTTGATAGTTATTTTAATTAATGAATGTGGAAAGCAGGGCTAATTATTCCTTCAAAAAAATTAAAACAAAATATAATATATAATATTGCAGAAAATAATAAAATTGCAAACAAAATATAAGATATCGAAATGTTAAAAACTTAAATTTTAAAATTTACATACGGCAGCTCTAATTTCGAATGTGACTTTGACACACAGTCCTATGTTAATTATGTATCGAAATATAAGATCGAATCGAATCAAAAATCTTTCACAGTTAAGAACTGAAGTTTAAGAATTGAAGTTTGGAACTTTTAAATGTCAAAAAATAAAAAAAGCAATGTATAAAATATATAAGTTTAAACTTATTAGTTTTGATATTTAATAAATTAAATTAATTTATAAAATTATATTATTTGATATTCCTTCAAGATGATTTCATCTTTAGATATATAAAAAAAAAAAATAAATTAATAACAATTAAATGTAATTAATACACATTTTTTCCATATATAGGACAATATTCATTAGTTGAACCTGATGGTTCAATACGTACTGTTGATTATACAGCTGATAAACATAGTGGTTTTAATGCTGTTGTTCATAAAACAGCACCAGTACATCAACATGAAGAACATGAACATCATGAACATTATGATCATCATGATCATCACGAAGCATTAGAACATCATGAACATGATGAACATTCATTTTAAAAATAAACATTTTTTTTTATTGTAGTACTTTAAATAATAATAACTGAAGGATTTATAATAATATATTAATTTAGTGTTTTTTATATATTAAATATTTACTATTTTATATAATTTTTAATTAGAATATTGATTTTTTTTTTTTTATTTTATTCTTTTAATTAAAAATTAGGACGTTAGCCTTCCTAAATGAAAAATATATTGAAAAAAAAAGAAAAATAGTTTTGTATATGAAAAGCTGTCAGTTGCTTTTCAATACAAAAATTTAATTTTTAATGTCAAAAGACTCGAAACGTTTTTTAATTTCAAATTTTAAATATTTTATTATCTATTTTTATAATTTATCTTCTTTTATATTTTCAATTAAGAAAAAGCCAGTGTTATTTAATTTAATAACTTAAAAAAAAAATATTGTAAATTTATTATAAAGTTTACAATATTATTAATAATAGCTCTGTGATATAAATATGAATTTTGTTTATTTTTATTAATTTCTTTTTAAAAAAAATGTTTTTATTTTGGCTTTTTTTTGTTATTTTTTTTTTTAATAAATAAATAAAAACTTAAATTTATATTTTGAATAAAATGAAATTTGTAATAGAATATATTAATTTAAATATTAATTAAATAATCAATACAGTTTAATAAACTTTTGTAACGCGATATATATTTGCTTTAATCACGACGCTCTTTTTAACGCGGATATTTTTTCTTATAATTGCGTGATAAAAAAATTCGTTCAGTTTCAAAAAATTTGATTACTAGTTTTTTTTTAACGGTTATTAACCGTATTTTTTAAAAAATTTTAATCTGAATGATTGGCGTAAAGTAAAACTAGATTGTGTATTTCTAAGATCCAAGAAATGTAATCATGCGTTTTAATTAACTTAAATTAAAAATTTTTGGAAAATATTTCTTTATTAAATGTAATTTTATCAACTTAATTTCATATTATTACTAGATTTCAATCTGACCACTGAGCGTAAAGTGGCGGCTTTTCAATCGAAAAGTCTCGGGCTTAAATCCCGGTCGGATCATATCTTATAAAAAAAATATAGTGGATATTAAAATAATTCAATACGAAGTCCAAATGTCAGATAGGCAAAGGATTAATATTATAAGACAATATTTACTATTCTCTGGTACTACAATTAAATAAATAAATAAATAAATAGAGTTTCGATTAACTTAGTAAAACATTGAATTAAAAAAAAAAAAATAAATATTTAAAAATTGTTAATAATTTTAACTATTATATATATATTATATTATATTATATTATATATTCTTTTTATGCATTTCTAATTAATATTGGATAACTTTGTTTTTTTTTTCGAAATTTCATTTTAATTGAAATTAAATTTTTGATTTTATTTATTAAAAAATTACACAATATTATGAATTACTTTTAACTTAAAATACTTTTTTTAATTTTTGTATTATTTGTATAATTAAAAAAAAAATGTAATTTAAATTTTGTAAATATAATAATTAATATTTTTAATAGCTTATTTTCCAATATATATTTTTTTATATATATATATATATATATATATCTTATTAATATGAATTATTTAATTATATAACACATTTGGTCTTATATTGTTTTTCAATTTAAAAAATAAATGTAAAATTTTTGTTTTAAAAGAAATTAGAAGAAAAAAAAAATCTTAAATAGATAGAAAAAAAAAATGCCAAAAACAAATAAAAAAAAAAAAAAACAAACATGTTAAATAAATTAAAAAGAAATAAAAAATCAAATATAAAAAAAAAAAAATATGTATTTTTTAATTTTCAACAATAGTTTTATATTATATTACTAGTTTATTTGCAGAACTTCTTGGTCTTGCATAAAAATTATGTTCTTTCAGTACAATAGGCTAGTTTCGATCAATTTGATTTTATTGAGAGCTGAACCAAACTCAACATTTTTTGAAACGTTTTATTAATGTAAGGAAGTCCTTTGCTAAATTGAATATAATTCGCTTTCAATTCTTCGGTCAAGGAAAAACCATTGCAGAAAGATTCAAGTCATTCGTTTAAATTATAAGAGATACACAAAACTAAAACAGAAGAACGTTCTGACAAAGTTTGATGTCAAAAGGTTGTATTTTATAACTCTGAAATTATACTTTTGCAGCAGTAAAATATATTATGAATATGGCAATACTTTTTGTATGATCAAATTTATTAAAACTTCCGATTATAATCAAGTTAATCGATTTACTCTATTTAAACTTACAAACGAATTTAAGTAATAAAATAGTTTAATCCATTTTTACGATTTCCAGTTTAATTGAAAGAATTTCCTTTTTAAATGCACATAAGTGTTTTAAGTTATAAATAGGCATAAAAAATATCGAGTTTAGTTACAAATATGAGTATGATTTGATAAGGTATTAAATTTATCTTGGATTTGAATTTTTTGAGTTATTTGATGATTTAAAAAGCTTAAGCCAGCTTAAGTCAGTTAAAAATTAAAACAGTGCACTTCATTTAAGAAAAAGAGACTGTAGCCAAAAATTTAATTCCTTTTGGCAAAATTTCAGACATCCAGCTTAAAGACATTTTCCCCTGTGTTTATGACGCTTTACGGGATATTTATTTTTATAATTTCAAAAACAAATGATGAAAGTAGACTAACTTTGTTTGAAAAATGTGTAGAGCCGGAATGATGCATATAAACTTATAACTTATGTAAATGTAGGTACTTTTACTGAAAATAAATATTCTGATTTGATAGTTAGATTTTAATATTTTCAAAGTTCTTTTTAGCACATTTTCAAAAAAATTTGTAAAAATGTCCCTATATAGTTTTAATCTGTCCGTTCGTCCGTTTTTTTGTCAAGCCCCCTGTTTAGGAGCTATAAGGGCTCGAATATTGAAATTTTGCTATTTTTAAACACCTGTAACTTGAATACCTGTTCAAATTTTTTTTTTACAAATATACAAAATTTGAAGCTTCAGCATTATATTTCAACATATGTTAAAAGTTTTTTTTTTAATTTAAAAGGGGCTTTTTGATTTTTCAATTGAAGAAATTGTCTCTTAGTTTTAGCCATTTTTGCTTAGATAATAAAATTAGGGGTGAAATTCCAAATTCGATGGAGTTCACAATTAATTTCCTAGAACATAAAAAAATGGAAGGGTGGGAACAGGAGAGGGATGGGCAGATCCATCATAAATTTATTAAGAAAAACTTTAGGAACCTTCCCTATTGATGGGCTACTATGTCTTAAGAACTAAAACTTTTATGCTTTTATAAAACAGTAACTTATTCACCAGTGTTGGTTTTTCGAAATTGAAGCTTCAATATTATATTTCGCACTTGTTAACAGGGATTTTATTCTATTTATTGATTTCATTATTATTCATAATTAATAAATTTATGAAATAACTAAATAATAATATTATCATTTATTTTTATATTTTAGAAATATATTTTTGATATATTTTTATATATAATTTCTACTCAGTAAGAAACGCAATATTCTTTAGAAAATGTGATTTTTAAAACTTCTTGGCTTTTTCTTCATTTGTTTATTCAAGGCATAAATAAACGGAAAAATTCTGAACTAATTTTAACAAACTTTTGACTAAAATTTTAAGAAAAAAATAATAGTAATAATAGAAATATTAAAATATTAATTATAAAAATAATATTTATAGAAACATTTGAACAATTAATAGTTTAAAAAATATATAGCCTGTATTTAAAAATAAAAAAACAATTTAAAAATATTCATAGGTTTTCCAAGAAATAGGGAAGTAAGATTATCCACTTCGACTAGTTGCTACAAGTAAGTGGATTATCATAATTTAAAATTAAAACACTCAATAGTTTTAATATTCAATATCCAACAAAATTTTAAATTTTTGCTAGAACAAAATGTTCGTCCGTTTAGAAATAAACAGGGAAGTAAGAAACCCTTAAAAATCAATTTTAGCCAGTCATCACTCTCTATATATATAATATTTCAATTTTAATTTTAAAATAAAAAATCTGTTATTAAAAATAAACTTTCATAATTTTAAATTTAAAAAACTTCAACTTTATTTCAATTATATAAAACTTTAAGTTTATAAAAACTTTAAAAACTAAAAGCTTTAAAAAACGTAAATATATATCATATTAAATATTATGAAATTGTAATTTTAAGTGTAAAATTGAATTGTACAAATATTTTATGAAAGCTCCTTAAAATCTCTCCATAGACTTCTCCACAAACTTTAATTTTAAAAACTAGCATTTGTATTTCGCCTTACTTTATGCAATATTATATTTATAAAAATTTATAAATAAAATTTTTTTAATAATTTCAAATTAAAAAAAAAAATTAATAGAAAACATATTTTCCCCTGTATTTATGTAAAAGTAACACACCTTCAAAACTAATAATATCTAGTAAAAAAATTGGTTCATTATAATATTGTTCCATATTAGATTAATAATAAAAAAACTATTTAGATTATGCAAATTACAATTTATAAATAAAAAGTTTGAACTAGAAATTCCCACGATATAGAAAAGCATTTTAATAATAATAATAATTATTAAATTAGCTTCTTAATAGAAATTTAAAAATTTTTATTAAATTATTCAATAAAGATTATTTCTTTTGATTTGTTTTTAAAGCATTACAGTGCAATTTTATAATTGTGCAATGTAGGTATTAATTTTATAATTTCAAATCAATAATAAGATAATTTATTAATATTGCTTTCGTTCTCGATTTTATATATCAGAAAAGTGTTGGGTACGTAATACCAAATCACAAAATCTCAAACACAAAATACCAGATTACAAAATCCTAGAATACGAAATCCAAAATTACATCCCAAAAAAGTTTTAACTTATTATAAGATCCCAAATCAGAATATCCCGAAATATAAAATCTCAAATTAAGAAATCTTATTAGGTTTCGGTACGAAATTCTAAAAAAAAATTATTTCGAAAGAAAAACTTCCACTTTATTTCAAAATTCGATGGCAAATTATTTTTTTAAATACTACACTCGGTAAAAACATTAATAATTTCCCGATTTTGTAACCAACTCTATAATGCTTCCTAATTTAAAACCTCCGATATACATATATTTATATAAATATTTTGGAAAAAGCGGCAGTCCTGATTTTGAATTCAACTATGAAATCAATATTATTAATAGTAGGTAATATTAACTACAATATTAATAGTAGGTCAATGCTTACAGGCTTCCCACAAAAGTATTTAATTTTGACAATATAGTAAATTTTTTCAAAATTTTTTAATCCCCTTTGGAATTTTGAAATTTGGGATTTTTTAGCTTTGTCGTTTCAAAATTTTGAGATTTTATTACTTTGGGATTTTGTGATTTGAAATTTTGATTAGTTCCCATTAGAGAATGCAATGTTTTCTACTTATAAGATTACTTTAAATTAGAATTTTTAAAATTTAAATAATAAATAGAATTTATTAAACAATTATAGTAAATGCATCTGAACTATGTATGTTTGAAATTGTTTTAGATGTTTTTTTTAATCTTTAAATTTCGATTCCTGGGTACTGAATATTATTCTAATGTTGCACAACTTCAGGAATATTAAAAAAATCTTTGTATCTTAGAATACTTTTTCTAAAGACTTTATGGAGTATGGAAACAACTGCACTTTGCTGGGGGAAAAAAATCAAAAATATTCAAAGCCTGGGTGTTGATTAAGTTCAATTAAATTAAAATTTTTAGCTTTTCGATATGCAGATTTTTCGAGCTTAGAATTATCATGAAACAAGGAACTATGGATAATACTAGTGTAACTTTCAAGAATCAATGGGCAACGAAATAAAGAATAAGAAAAGAAAGTGCAAGTAGCATATCAAAAGAAACTTGCACACAATATTTCACAACAAGTCTTAGAATGGAACACTCAAGGAAAAAGGAACGAAGATTTCGAGTAACGTGATACCGAAGAGTTCTAAAAGAAATTACAAATAATTGAAAGATTTGAGTTGAAATCACTTAATTTTTATTTATTTATTTATAAACATCCCCTTACCCCATACAATGTGATAAGGGAGTCAAGCATGCCCTTCCTTTTTAGATTTGGCAGATTTATTTTATTTATATGATATATTTTATATTTTACTATATATATTTGGTCACCATGGAGATTTGTAAAGCAAAAATATTTTTTGTTCAATAATTTTTTTCAATTAAAAATTCATGACTCATACAGGCATAAACAAAAAAATATCAATATCAAAAACAAGAAAAGGAGCCAACATGGGTAAAAAATTTTGGAAATTTCGAATTCTAAAATTTTTTAATCCGAAGTTCTGCTAAATTCAATTATTTCATTTTCATAATAAAATAAAAACATTAATAAAAAATAAAATTATTAATATTAAAAATACCATAGTAATTATTCTTCAATGATTAATTATATTATTTAATTAAAAATTATAATGAATAAGCTCAAATTATCACTATATGTGTATGTTTATAATGAAAACATTAAGGTCTCTAAGTTAATAAATATTATTAAGAAAATTAGTTATCAATGATTTCATTTTAAAAATTGTAACGTGTCTTTAACTGCTCTATTTCAAAGTTAAAACTATTTTACAAGTAATTAACCTTTAATGGCTGCCATGGTTCTAAGAAACCCGTTAACAAATTTTTTTTCGTCGTGAGTATGTAATGTTTTGCAATTTCAAGTAATTATATACTTCTATACATTAATAAATTTTTAATGTACATATATATATATATATATAATATATTAACATTAATTATGTTTCTTTTATGAAAATTTCTTTGGTAATTCAAGAATCAAATAAAATTTATCAAATTTCATATATCAAAACTTGTAATGATTTTTCAGTGCATATGCTTCATCAAATTCAGTAGAATTCGGTATGAGTGGAATTTTAATTAACGAAGTCTTCTCTTCTAGATTTTGAAGTTATATATTATCAGATACCGTTGAATCCCAAAATTTTTTACCCTTCTTAAATAACTTGGAAGTTCTTAGTTTTACCAATTGAGGGTTAAAAATATGATTTTAAGTTAAATATTTTAACATATTTTACTAATCTGTATGTATATAACTTACATTGAACAATAAATACAATTACTCAGTTTTTTAAAATTCACTGATTTTAATCTATTTTATATTTTTTTATAATTTTATAAATCGACTTTGGTTCATTTTGTTCTTTTGTTTTTTTTTAAACAAATTGTTGCATTAAATAAAGCGAAAAGTGACGACAATTTAATTTTATTATAAAAAAAAAAATTATTTTGTAATTATTTGAAAATTTATTTATTAAAAAAATCAAAATAATCAAAATAAAACCATAAAAATATAATATTCATTTAAAAGTGACCAATTTTAATCAGAGTATCTAAGTAGTAAGTGCCTACTCGTATTTTATTTTTTTTTCTTGTAAAATCTCCGGAAAACCATTGATGAGAATTAATACTTCTATTCTCTGAATCATATATGGCACTCCTTGTTCTCAAGGTTATATTATTTTAAGTGTATATTTTAGCATATTTGCAAAAGTCTTAGACTAAGAGGTTGGCATTAGAAAAAAGTAAGAATTTTGTATAGGAAATTTTAATTTAGTTGCAGTTTTTCGAAAATTAATGAATTTACATTTGTGTGTTCAGACTTCAGATTACATTGAAATTTTTTTAAAAATAAATACAATTTTTTCAAGAAAAATATGGAAAGATTATAATGTGGTATAACCACTATCCATTTGTTAATGAAAACTTGTAGTTTCTGGCTGGTGAATAATGTTAGATATCAACCATGTTTCGCTTGGTTTTTACTCAAGCATTGAAAAGCCTAAACTTTGTTTTCCGTGGAGATATTGTTGTTTCTGCATACTGGGTACAATTTTCTGGAATCTGCCCTGTCTTTGTTAAGTCTGTTGTTTACATTTGCCTCCGCACCTCTATCATTAACAAATGTCTTCGCAACGAAGATCTGTGGAGAATTACCAGAGGGTTTTTCTCTACTGAGACCAAAAAATTAAAAAATGGAGATGGATAGACCATATACTAAGAAAGCATGACAATAACATAATTCGGTACACCTTGGAACGCGGGTGTCAAAATAAAACTGAAGATTCTCACAGAACCAATGCAACCTCGTATGAAATAATGTAAAAATAGCAGCAGCAAACCGTGTGAGATAAAAAAGCCAAATAGATGCCCTATGTTCCCTTAAGCAGTGACTTAGAAAAAAACCATACCAAATAATTTATTAGCACTAATTTTGTCTTTGAATTATGTGGGGCATATAAAATAAACCACAGTTAATTCGAAATAAATTAAACTGTGAGTAAGATTAAAAGTAGAAGTTGAATTGGGGTCACAAACCATCAAAAAATAAATTATTATGAATATCATGCGAAGGAAGTTGTAGATAAGAAATTCCAAGGGTTTAAATACTTTACAACAAAGCCCACTGCACTTAAATCAAATGCAGAAATTTTGCGTACATTCTTAGAGATTCTAACCTCTTAATACATATATATAAAAAAAAATTTTTTAAGTTATACAAAATATTAGAAACTTTATAAACTAGACTGTATTTTATATCATAATTCCAGCTATAACCTCTTATACTTTAATATATATCCAATTGTTCTTAGTTCAACTGAAGAAAAAAGATTCAATAAATTGATAATTTACTTCCATTCTTGTCTATAAATATATGTATATATATTATATATATTATGTATATAAAATAAAAAAAAATAACGAACTCGTGTTACTCAAATCTTAAATCGTATTTAAATTTCATTTAAGTTAAAATTACAAAATAAAAATTATTGTAATTATTATTACCATGTTCTTTAGGTTCAATTTAATTTTGATCCAAATTTAGTATGAGATCCAGATTGATGATAAAATAAAATAAATGAAAATAATAATAATAATTAAATTAGAAAAATAAAATAAGAGTTATAATTTTTAACCGAAGGCGATATTGGGGAAATAGAATTACTTTTTTTATTTGAATTTCAATTTTCGATCGATTTACACAAAAGTTATCAGATACATTTGAGTGAGAAAAAAAAATCATTAATTCATTGAATAGGAAGTAGAAATTCAAAAAAAAATTCTAAGTTTAGATTATTTAAATTATATGTAAATAATACTAATTTTCTTATTTAAAATGAAATTTTAAGAAATTAACAATTTTTTTCAAAGTAAAAGGGTATTTATAGATTAAATGATGAAGGTAATTAGTAATAAATATAACTTATGTCGGAGTGCATCTTAAAACAAAACGGAAGGAAGTTCATTCAAATTAATTTTTTCCTTGTTCAGCATTTGCCACCAAATGCATTGCTTAATGACTCTGAAACCCAGGTACCTTAATGTTACCCAAATTTCTGGGTAATTGATACCCTACACAAATAAAATTAGACTTTTTATCAAGTGATGCTTTTAACACTAGACTTTAAATAAAAAATTTTAAAATAAAATAAAATAAATTGTTGAAATTTTTTTTTAAGCGCTAACTGTTTAACTATAAGGCTAATAAGCCTGTCTATAGGTAAATGTTGGAAGAAGGAGTCATATTATATTCGTGTTATTAGAATTGATCTTAATGAATTCCAAATACAATTTGAATTTGGTAATATATTGTAATATTTTGTATTTGAGTTTATGGTATTCTATATCTATGAGTTATATTATTCAATTAAATTATTTGTTTATATTTTGCATTTGTTTATATTGTTATAATAACGAATTTTATAATTAAAGATATATAATTATTAATTATTGATTAAGCCTTTAATTTGAAGACAATGGCGAATGGTAGCTGAGTCGAATCAAAAACTAGATTAAATTTTTTTACTTTTCACAGGGATTCAAACCCTGGTATTTCGCATGGAAGGGCGGCTTTCTAAAACAATTATCCCAAATTGTAACAGGAATAATTGTGTAACAGGAAGTGTATTTATAAGCATTTGAAACCTCTCCTGTACTTTATGGATATTCTCTGAAGGGATGTATATTGATTTCAATTCAATAGAAGTGTCGCCATTGAGTGTTCAGTAGAGTGTCATTATTATAAAATACTTTATTAGTAATATTTAGTTTTCAACATTGTTATGGATTATAAAACAACTTTTAGGTGTGCCTTGTATTAAATCTGGAAACTTTAATTTTTAAATGAAAAAGTGATATTAATGGATAATTCTTTAGTTAATATTAAAACAATCAGTTAATTAACTAAAATTAATTTTAAAATTATACTAACATAATATGGTCAAATAAAATTTTTGAATTTGAATAATAACCACTTTGTTATATAATTTTAAAAATTTATAAGTTAAACTTTTAATTTTCTATATCAAATTAAAAATTAAAATGTGCTTTTAGCAATTGAACCATTTAAATTAGTTTTTTTTCGTTTTATGTAATACATTATCATTTATTTAGTGCAATTTAACCAATGTTAACCAATAAAGATTGGCACGATTATGTTTTTGTTTTTATTTTTATGGGGTTTTTTTTTTATAATATTAACATCTGTTCAAAATGCATTTCAAATGAATGGTGGTTAATTTTTAAGTTAAAAATAAAAATTAATATTTTACACTTAATATGCACTTTAAATATTATTTCTATTGTTTTGGTTTTTTGAAAGGTGTGTACAGTTATTAAAATTAATATTAACTTTGTTTTTGAATCAAATCTCTATTCATATATAAAGCAATGGTCAATTTAAACGGTATAACCTTGTCAATGTCGTTACAATTTTTTTTTTTGTTTTTGTTTACTATACATTCATTCATTCATTCATTCACTTTTTCTTACAAGTTAATATAAAAATATTATTATCTTTTTGTTTTGTCCAGCTGCCAGTTTATTGATTAAAGATACAATTCTAACGGTAAAACAATTTTTTAATTTTAGTTTGAGACAATCTGCAGTCAAGTGTGTCTTGTGAATTGTCAAAAGTGTATTTTTCAGTGTAATAGTGAAAAAGTTTCAGATTATTTCGAATAGGTCGGATAATGTGTAAACACCTTAAATTAATGTTTTAATTCATTAAATTATTCAGAAATTTTGACAGAATTTGCTTTTAGTCCTGCAAAATTTTTAAAAGATATAAATTCACAATAGAGATATTAATAATTCCGTCTGTTAAATTCGTTAAAATTAAAACGTCATTTTTGACGTTACGCTTTAGTTCAACAAAAATACAATTTTAATTTAAAGTTCTATTTTGAAATAAAATATAAATTTTTTGAAATTGTACATAATTGACAACTGAAGTGATATTTAGCCAAATTATCCCTTTGGTGTATCGTTAACCTTTTGCTAAAAATATTTGTAAACGTCGTCTATTAAATTAACTAAAAATGGTAATTTTGTAATAATGTACTATAAGCACACAAGAAGGGGCTATTGTTAATAAATCATTACTACAAAAGATGATAGACAAGACCACTTCAAAATAAAAATCTAAGGTCTGAAACACGTCATATAATTTTGACCATAAAATTTTTATAATTTTGACCTGTCACTTTTTTATATTGCCAAAATTTTTTCTGAAAAATCGCTCGCTAGGTGTCTGCAAGTCTGACTCGTAATTCAAGTTTTGCTATTGTTGACAAAAATCTAATCGGGCTTAAATAAATAAGAATCTCATAAAAAGAAGAATAAAAAAGTAATATTAGTTAAAATCATTGTAGAACTGCTTTGTTTGAGAACACTGTGTCTGTCAGTAGTCTGAAATTGTTAACTTTAGTTCTTAATGAAATGTTGTGATTAACAAATTTTAAGAAGAGATATAAAGGTAAATCATTGATGTTCAGGTTCACCTGCAACTAATAAGTAGAATTAACAAATGAATAAAATCAACTGTTATTGGTACTGTGAAGTTAAAAAGTTCTTATAAAAACTTTTGGTTTCCGTTTTTTTCTTATGTTTCCCGCTCAAAATTAAAATGCGGTAATTTTGTTTTTTTTTAAATGATTTTATTATGGTTAGTCACGGATATTTGAATAATAATTTGATACAAAAATATACCAAATCAGTTAGAATATAAGAAACAAAATTTATGAGTAGAAAGAATATGGGTTAAAAGGTGAAAAACTATAATAAATTTTTTTTTTTATTGAACTAATAAACGGGTTACAAATTTTCAATAAATAGTCATTTTATGAATTAGATCAGGATTATTATTGATGGAATATACGTTTAATATGGGTAAAAAATTATGAAATAAATATAATAATATGTTAGAAATTTTATGAGCATTTACGATATTCTTATATATTATGATATATGTATTTATATATGCATATTAAAATGATCGTGTGAACTTTTAATATTTTTTTAGTGTTCTTTGTTTAGAAAAATTAAAACTTTTGTTGTTTCCCGCCTAAAGCTAATTTATTTTATAAATTATATAATACTTATGTCTATATGATTCTAGTAGGAGTAGTAGCAATAGTAGCACTCGTTGTATTGAAATGCAATGATAGAAATATATATATAGTATAGTTAATTTTCAAGAACTTTTAAAGTTACTAATTGCAACTCATTTTTGTATGTAAAATAAAAGGAAAGTATTGTTATATTTATAAATTTTTTCCAAATATAACTTAATAAACTTAAAAAACCACCCCTGAATCAGTTTTAATTATAAATGAATTTGAAGTTTTTTATTTTCAAATTTTTTAAAATTAAAAATTTCTATGTTTCGTAAAAATTCTAGTTAAATAGAACAATTTAAATTAAATCAAGGAAATTTTTTAGAAACCAAATTCCAAAATATGTATTAATTTAAACAGATGTAGTAAATAAGTTTTGATTTTTTAACTAATTTGTTTTATAACTGATTGGCAGATTGCAGCTTGTATGGATAGACTCACAAATCTTCATAAACACGAAACTGCAAATTTTCCTGACATTCGGAAAAGCTTCCCAATGTATGGTAGCGCGGCCTGGCTAAATTCGAGTACTGCAAATTGTGAAATGCAACAGACTAAAGGATTTCATAAATAAATACCTTTGAATCATATGTAGGTTATTCTCGCCCAGAATAATCACGAATAGAGGTTAATAAAACTTAACTAGAGAGCAACCAAAAGTGCATTAAATAAGAAATAAGAATTTGAGGTGAATAGGGCCCACGCAGCAAAAACTCCAGTGATAACGGAAATGGTCCTTGAGTGGAATCCGCAATGCTTTAGAAGATGTGGTCGGTCAAGTAAAACAGAACAAAAATAACAGAGTTTAACTCAATATAGCCTAGGAGATTGCAAAAACAACAGCACCTAACAGAGTTCAATAAAAATTTCTAGGTGAGGCCTTATGCTAACAAAGAGTAAGGAAAAAATGTTACATTAAGCTTAGTCATCTCAATTAGGGTGATCATAGAATCATGATCATTCTAATACTTTTTTGATTAATTATACGAGAAAGTGAGATAACTATCAAGTTAATTTGTATTATTTTGAAAATTTATATTATTTTCTAAATATAAAAAGTTCTAAAATTTTTATTTTTTTTAAATAGATTTATAAAAAATGAGTCAACAAATTGTATAAATAATTTGTTAAATTCACGATCAAATCAAAGTAAGAAAAATTAAGTCTTTCAATGATATATTTAATAAATATAAATAATTTTATGCTTACTAATGAAATGTAATTTAATTTGTAGTTTATTTAAAAGAATAAAGAAATAATTAGGTAAGTTAAGTTAAAACGAACGAAAGTTATGTTTTTCCAATGTCTGATTTATGATAAACAGGCCTCGACTGATTAAATTAAAATAACGTTTTTTTTTTTTAAATTAAGCCATGCAGAGTAATATAATCAGGGTAAAAATAATTGGAGTACCGTGGTGCAAATACTACAACTTAACAATATATTAAGCAAATGTTATAATAAATTTCAAAATAGAATCCGAAATACATCCTATATTGTATGGTTGATTAAATTAAGTAATTATATTCTAGTTAATCACTTTTCAAGTATTTTTGACTTATAACAAAATTTTAATAGATTGATTTTAAATCCAGGTGAACATTATCTAGAATATTAATAACTTAATTTAATTTTCTTTTTCCAAAACGTATTTTATCTTTCATTTTAATATTCAAAAATAAAATAATATCTTTTAATTACAAATCTTCAAGTTTACTAAAATTGAATTTGATGTTATCAAATAATTGGAAATATTTTCAATATATTGAAATATAAATATTGATTTAGTTTTAAATAACATGAAATTTATTCAAATCTATTTTATAAATAGATATTAGTATTCTCCCTAGAGATTTTCCATCCATATTTTAAGTTGAATCGGATTTAGTCCAACGCATTTCTATATAAATATTCGGTAAAATTTTAAAACAAACTTGATATAGATTATTTTTAAAATCAAATTAGATCAATAAATCCGGTTAAAATTTATAAGTATATATAAGTATATAATTTAATTAATAATTTTACAATATATATTATTTAAGTATACCACACATTTACTTCAACATATATTAATATATAGTACAGCACGTTACATAAATAACCTTGAATTGAAAGCATGTATTTAAGTATAAAATTAATGAAATTCATGAATCATTAGTTGACATAATATTGTTGTGGTTGCTCTTGTTGTTGTTGTTGTAGCGTTTATTATAGGCAAAGTTTTCTTAAGAGTTTAATTTTTTGGAATGAAATGTTCAAAAGAAATGAAAAAAATACAAATAATTGTACATAATACATATAGTGGTTTGTAATGTGAAAAGAATAGAGGGAAGAAATTAAGGGGTCGATTTATTTAAAAATAAACAAATTTTATCTCCAAAAAAATCCATTACACATAAATAGGTTCTTTTTTTCAATCAATCATTTCTATCTGTCAATCTATAAAAAAAAATAATGTTTTACAATATAATTAACTATTTTTGGTCACTAGCTACTTAACAAATGAATTATTTAACATTATAATTAATTATATTAGAAAATATTAAACTTTTTTTTGTTACACTTAATATTTAAATATCTGTCAAATATTAACTGTTATGGTAATCAAATTAAAAGATCAGTAGTTTTTGCTTAATTGATAGCCAATTATATAATTAAAAGGAAAATTGGTTTTAAAAGATACTGATGTAAAATTAATTCTGTAATACCATAAAAATGCAAAGATGGTAACACTTATTTTACTTCTTAGAATTTGGCATCTGTCAGAAACTTCAAACAAAATAAAGAAATGTAGAATAAGAAGTACAAATTAGTGGTAAATTAACTTCACTGCCCTTACGAAGAGAGGATTTTTCCATATGAGCGTTATATCTTCGAGTATTGAAAGTTTCAAAGAATTGGGAGTCCAAATGATATTTTTAATTTTTTTGTGGGATGATAGAATATGAAATTGGAAAAGTTGAAATAAATCTATTTATTATCTTTGATTTTCCGCATTTTTGTTGACATCTAAATATAATAAATGACAAACTGCTGCTGATGAGCTTGCTATGCTATGTTAAATGTTATTTATACACGTAATATACTTCTAATTACCAATAATTACGTACATAAGAGAAAGAAAAAAGATATTAATAAAATTATAATTCAGAATGTTCTTTAGGTAAACTTTCATGCATAAGAATAGAAAGCACATAATAAATGCTTTGGTATGAACAGAAAGAAAAATAAAATCAAAACTTATAAGAAATCTGTACAAGAAGGTACATACATAAAATTATAATAAAAATGTATAAGGCTATTTCTTACATTTATTTATGTACTTTTATTTTGATATCACTGGCAGAACTCAAAAAAAAAATTATTATAATGTTAATTTAATGTTCTTTAGGTAACAAATTACCATTTATTAATTCTTTAACGCAAGAGTCAAATGAAAAAAGATTATTATATGTATATTAAAAGAGAAATTAAAATTATACCCGTCGTCAAACGGGCTTTTTTTTACTAATTATCTAATAAGTTGATACAGATTTTGATTTTATAAACATCTGTATTTCACATCTGTATTTTACATAGAAGTGTACTCGTAGTTAATTAGAAAGCACATCCTGTATGTATTTTTTATTTTATAATTTTGCATTTGACATGATTGTCAATTATATTTGACAGATTTTTAATTCCTATTCTAAAAATTCCGTTATATAAATTGTTATTTTTTTGTTCAATGTTATTATCATACATACTATACTTATCATTAAAACAAAGTCCCTATAGTGGGTTCAATAAACTCAATTACTTTAATACATTTAAAAAATAATTCCAAGCTTAATGACATTATCAAGAATAAGTAAATTACAGAAAATGATTTTATATAAAATGAACCATAAAATATAAAAAGGGACAAGGACACAATTATATCTCTTTAAAAAAATATATATATACATATAAATAATGGTACTTCAATTTATATTGTAATAAAAAGTGTTAAAATCTTTTTATCTTTTTAAAAATTTTTATAGTGAAGAAATGTGAACAATGTAAAAAAAATTGATAAATAATTGCAATTATTATGCAACGTCATGTTATACTTGTAGGCGTTAAGTATCACTACAGTTATTTTTTAAAATGAATTTTTCTACTATTCTAAGAATTGTTTGATTTTACATTGTAAAAATAAAATAATATCTTTGTAATTTATGTTGTTAACATTTATCTTTTTCATTTTAATATTTTTCATTTATTGTTTTCTTAACGGATTCGGTAACAGAACGGACATTAATATTATAATATTAATGTTTGTTTTTTTTTGTAGTTCCTGTGCAGAAAAACAAAGCAAAACAAAAAAAAAATAACAACAAAATCAGATTTTAATCTTGTTTTGAAATTAAAAAAAAAACTCTCTAATTCATATCCTATTCTAAAGAACTGAAAAGAAAAAAACGAAGCCCACGTGTCATAATAATTTTTTATTTACTTCTAAGTCATGCTTTCAAGTAAAAAGCGATTATAAAAAAATGATCATAAAAAATGTTTATTTTAAAAAATACATTACATATAACGGAATAATATAATTTGCACATTTTGATTGTTGATTGCATTTTATGATTTTATTTAATTTTTTTAAATGTCAATAATACTTTTATTTTAACAGGAGATATTAGATACAGTAGATATTTTTGGTATTATTTCCATTGTCTTACAAATTAAAGTTTTAAAAGTTTTCAATTTCCCGCCAAATTTTTTTATATTGAATTTTTAGTGACAAATTGCATTAGCCTTGCAATAGGCCGCAGTGCTACTATTTGGGTTATGTATGAATACGTATTAAAAAAATAATTAGGCTTTAATAGTTTTTTAATCGGGGTTGGAGATGACAGCTTGTGACGTGTTAATTTTGAAAGTTTTGTTGTTGGAATAATGAAGTCGCGTAATAAAGCCTAAAATCGCGCAATAAGCTTTTTGTAGAATAATATTAGGTAAAGTAAAAGTTTTGCAATGTTAAGTGAGTTAACAGCTGCTTATACCAAATTTTATGACTAAATTCAGAATATTTTCATAATAATTTCATCAAAGTAACGGCAAATTAAGATGTACTTAAAATTAATATAAGTACCGAAGAATGCTAAAAGAATTCTGGATTGCTAGGGTCCTTAATGTCAAAGTTCTAAACTATAAGAATCAATAGTAAACAATAATAAGAAGTAAATAAAAAAAACACGAAAAAAAATCGGCATATTTGGAGATATTCTAAAAACCAATTATTGCTAATCTTCATAAAGATAAAATCAGGGTCATTGTAGAGTACGAAGTAAACATAAATAATATAAGATATTTAAGCAGTTATTCATAATTATACTATACGAAAAATATAATTACTTTATCGTAAAAAAACCATAAAGAGTAAATTACCCTCGACTTAAAATATATATACAATTTTGCAATCTAATCTGCGATTTATAAATGTTAATAAAAAATTATCAATTTTTTCCTTTAAAGTAATTTTGAAATTTGAATCTGTATAACAAAATTCAAACAATGTTCCCTTGTATTGTAACTTATTTGATATTTTGTTTAAATTGAATAATTGGGGTTTTTAAGATTTTCAACACCCTTTATTGGATTCCTAGTAATTTATATTGTAAATTTATTGCCTCTTATACAATTACAAAAATTTTATATAATACTTATAAAAATGAAATATGATCAAAAAATTTTAAATTGTCTTACTTTACTGTTTCGTTTGTTTTTAATATTATTAATTTTTAAAAATAAATCATAAGTTAAAAAAAAAACAAAAATATCAAAGAAAGGTATAGTTATAATTGATCGTAATTCATTTAA
The DNA here is from genome assembly GCA_963082915.1 of Dolichopus griseipennis. Taxonomy (NCBI): domain Eukaryota; kingdom Metazoa; phylum Arthropoda; class Insecta; order Diptera; family Dolichopodidae; genus Dolichopus; species Dolichopus griseipennis. The sequence continues at coordinate 33,307,421 of OY720443.1, forward strand.
TTTAATTACAATTGTTTTTTTTAAATATAACAAAATTTATTGTTGGAAATTTTAATAATACTAGTCCAATAATTTTTTTTATATTTGACGGGACTTTAAAAAAATAGTAAAAATAATAAATAAAGTTTATAAGATTATAGTTGATTTTGTTGTCTGATTCGACCTTGTACAATGCAATCAACTTTTAATTATATATTATTTATTTTAGTTTGGTTTTAATAGATATAATTGTAATTGAATATAATATGTTAATAAAGTAAACAATATATACTTATAGTAGTTCAAATAAATTTATATGCATGTGAAAATGTATGAGTCTAGATAAAAAAAGTAGTATGACAATGTCTATATATATAAGTTCCTTTAAATTATTTTTAAAGAAATATTATTGATTCTTGAGGTGACTTTAACTTATTCTAAAGCTTATCACTTTCTTCATGGAAATCCCTGAAATAAAGTACTTTAAACTTTAAAAAACTTAAATAAAATAAGTTTCCAGGCTTTATCTAGAATTCCGTTTCAATGACGCGATTTGATGCGTCCAATTGATTGAAATTTTGTTTTCAGAGAAATTGAAATAAAGGTGTGTTTTGGTCTTAAGCAGAAGTTGAATTAATTACCTATAAACAATTTTGATATGTTTTTACTGTTCTAAGTAAGCTTTAATAATACTCCGAATCAATACCATATAATTTCGGAAGTAATTTTTTTATGGGTTGTTGTATGTTCTCAATTATTCTTGAATTTTTAATGAAAAAGAATGTAACTCAAAATCTAAAATACACCTTACAATATTACCATAATGAAAACTTTTATTTACACAAATCGATTCTTCATATTTTATTTTTCCCTTTTAGAACTTTTAATTTTCATTTCAATAAATCATTTTATAAATTGTATACACTTTCGAAGTATTATTATAAAAAATTCACTAGATCTATTGTACACGGTATTCAAAGTAATACAAAACCAATAAAAAAAAAATTAATGAAAATAAAATTAAACCTGATTAGAATATATTTTCTCACATTTATAATATGCATATAAGATCATTACTAAATAATACATTAAAATTACAATAATTAAAGGGGTTAGATAACCTCAAAAGTATAGAAATAATAACAAAAATTATATATATATATATGAATTCATATTAAATAAACAATTTGATATTTAAGTAATTTTTCTAAATCATTTGATGATTGCGATATTTATTAGTGCAATAAACTTTAATAGAAAAATTCAATAAATATATTTTGTTTTTAGTTTTTTTTGCAACTATATCGAAATGAAAAGTTAAAAACCACAAAAACAGCACAACAAAAAATTAACTAAATATTCTATATAATTTAATTTAATTGAATTCAATTTTAAATTCAAATCTTAATATAAAAAAAATATGTTTTACTTTTTTGTTTTGTATTTATTTTACATTTGAGATAAAATAAAAAGAATTCGATTTGTAATAAATGCGGTACCACAAAGATGTTAATTATAACGCATCATTAAAATCTAATATTGAAAACAAGTTCCTCACTTAAGTCTTTCGATTCAATATATGAAAATATGATTTATTTTTTTGTGTATACATGTAATAAATAAAAATATTTATCATATTTTGTAACAAATATAACATAATATAAAAAAAATAGGTTGATTGTTTTAATTATTCAGAATTAAGGGTCTATTTTTTATTGTAACTTTACCGTTTGATTATCTCTGTTGATTTCTTCTATGCTAATTACAATACTGCTATTCTATTTTTTGCTTAATTTTGGATTTTTAACTTATGAGTTGAACAAATTTTAACATTTGGGATATTTTTTGATTTATAATGATGTATATATATATATATTTTAAAGTCCGGTAGATTTCTTAGTGAACTTTTATTCTTCAGCTTTCTGTTGAAGCAGTTTAAAATTTTCTTTTCAGTGCTTTATAAAAATGTTCTAAAGTACTTTCATAAGGTAAATATTAAGTAAAAGAATTAATTGAAATGTATTAAAATAATTAAAATTTTTAACAGTTCCTATTTGAAATGATTCATATATGAATTTAATTTAACACTAATAAGTAAAAGTAATAAGCACATTTTAGAGGTTTACTTTTGTTAAAACGCATTCCGCATACTTTAATGTGTTACTAAAATTAATTATGTAATAAAAAATGATTAAAAAATTAAAATGAACAATTAAAAATACAAAATATTTTAGTAAAAATTTTTATAACATTAACGGTATTTTAATTGCATGCTAAAATAAAATTAATTTATTATTTTAACAATTAAAAATTTAAAAATTAAATATTAAAATGTATATATAAATATATCTTGTTTAGGAACTAAGAATTATTTAATCTATTTAATTTATATTTATATATTTTTTTTCTAAAAATTGTTTAATAATTTATTTTATACCTTTTTTAAATGTAATTAATTTGCTGTTAAATTTTTAAGTTATGAAATTAATTAAATATTAAATTAACAAGGAAATAAAAAAAAAAATAATTTAAAATTATTTGGATTTTTATTTATTTAATTTAGTGTTGAAATAGAACACGGATAAAAATTTTAGATTTTTTGAAATTCATTACATTTTACTTAAGAATTTCGTTTGTCACCTTACAAACGCTACAACATATTCAACTTTTCTTCTTTTTAAGATTTAAATGCAGATAATATAGCTGTTTATCAATCTGAAACAGTGTCTGAGAAGTTTTGAAACTAGCCAATTTTGAAACATAACTAATTCTAAAAACTCTTCTTATGCTCAAGTTGTTGCAAATTAAGAGAAAAGTATTAAATTACAAGATTAAATCAGTCTTACTAAATTAATTTTATTCACAGTGTTACATTTCCAAAAAGAAATGATAAATTAAAATGCTTTTATTAGTAGTTTGTTTTAATAATTGGAAATAAAAATTCTTAAATGAATAATTACGATTCACGTCATTGCAAAGATTGTACAAGCGAGTTGGGTAAGGGGAAATTGTATGACTTATTAGTAGGAACTCCAATAAATGAAATAATTTTTTAAAAGAATCCGAACAATATTATTACATGTAAATCGGAGACAATAGCATATTTTTATTACAATTTTTATTTTTCCATTAATGATTAGATAAATTAACTGTATCAAATGTTAACACAAAAGATACGATGACAAATTTATTTGTAAGAAAGAAAATTAAAAATCAAAAGTAAATGTATAAAAACTTATGAGTTTAATATTTTTATATTGCCGGTTAACAGATAAAATTCAATAAGTATAATTTTGTTGAAAAAAATTAAACGTACCAAGGTGAAAAATAAAAATTAAACTTTTAATTTATCAGTTTTATTTTTAATTTTTTTTGTTATTATAATTTTCAAATACAAGGTACCAAAAGTAAATAAAATGTAATAAATTTGAATAAAATTTTTGTATATATTTAACTGGCTTTTTTCAAGTTCCAGTCAAAATAAATATCAGTCTTTATACTGGAAAATAAAATATTCAATAAAATTAAAGTATTGTTACTGGTACTGTTACTGGCACTGTTATTTTAACTGACATTCTAATTCATATTAAATATTTTTAAAAAACTTGTTCACAACTATATTAAATTTATTCATTCTACCTATTTATAAAATTAAAAACTTTAAAATAACGGTAGTATTTTTAGATTTGAAACAATTAAACAAAATAAATTATATTTGTTACTGTAAGGTACCTCGTATTTTCATTTATTTACAATTTGAACTATTTCATTCTACTGTTTAACATCAATTATATTATGAAGGGGTGGTTGTTTAACATAAAAATCAAAACAAATAGAAACAGTCAGAGTTGCCAGTTAATAATGAAAATAAAAACTAAAAAATGTAGCTATAGTGATTTATGGTTATGGTTGGGTTTAAATATAATGTAGTTTGAAACAAATTTCAAAATCAGGCATTCAATCAATTTAGTTGATAAATGAAAAAAAAAATAAAAAAAATTTAGTATTTCCAAAAATTTATAAAAAAAAAAATTACTACCTTGAATTGTTTTTTTAAAAAAAGCCTTGTGCAAAAATGGCAAACCTTGCGTTCAAGCCAGAGACAAGCGTTGCAGTTAAAGTAATCAGTGTTTAAAAACGAATCAAATAATTTTATAAGTAGTCCTACAGTCCTGTATTAATCAGTTTATATTTGCTGAAATCCTGGTAATAATACTAGAAGTAGGCTTTCTACCATTTAGATAAAATAATTTTCAACCAAAAAAAAAAGTTAATAATGAAAATATACATGGTAACTCTAGTTTTATAATATTAATATTCAATTTATCACAAAATTATAAATCTTTGAAAATTAAAAATCGTTCCGCAAATTGCAGTTGCATATTTTTTTTGCTTTTTAAAAGATTATATATTAAATAAATTACCTATATACATAGTTGATTTCTAGATGTATTGAACGTGATCTTGATTTTATAGAAGATCAAAAAATTTGCAGAAGAGGTATTCAATATTAGAATAGATAAAAAAGAACGTAAAAATTTTTATGAAACCAAAAATTAGAAGATAGATGGTCTAAATTGTGTTGTAAGGTTAAATAGTAATAATTGGAATCGGGCCAATTGGACTAACAAAATTTTGCGAATTTATGTAATAGCAATTAATTTTGATTTGTATTAAATTATTTATAAATTAGTTCTAATCTCAATATGATCGAAATGATATTATAATAAATATACGAATATTGAAGTATATTTCGGCTTGCCCGTATCGCCAAACACCATATAGTGTTCTCACTTTCCATGCTCCGATTAGCGTCCGCTTCTTGTAGCCAAAAGTTTTCACTATTTCACGTGACCGGTTTCTTGAACTTGTGTTCGATTCTCTTATCCTATTTGTATTTAAACATGAATTTATCTGCACCCCCAAATCCGATGTACAGTTTACATTGACAGAAGTCAAAGGAGCATTCACCATTTGACAGAAGTCAAAGGAAGATTCACCATATTACTATGATTACCCCGTGGGGAAATATATGTATTCGCATGTTTGTTCATGTTTGTTTCATGAACATGTTTCAATCCATACCCTTAAATTTAAATCTATAAAAACGGATGACTAAATTATTCACATGAATATAAAAAATTATCGTCAGACAGATAGATTTTATAGATATTTCATTTTTTTTTAATCATATTTTGAATTATTTTAAAAAAAAATAAAAAAAAAAACAAACAATCATGAAACAATTGATACATAAATTGTTTTACATTTAATTATGGATATAGAATTATGCTACAAATAATCTGTTATTAATATAACATTTATGTATATATTATATGTTATCACATTACATTACATGACTCTTATTAAACTGTAATGTTATGATTTTGTTTTTGTTTTTTTGCTATTCGGTAGTTTGCAAAGTGCAAAACAGGAAAAAAAATTTGTATTTTTCTTATTATTTAAATAATAAGAAAATAATTTTCTGTATCGAATTTAAAAAATTGTTGGTCTATATAAAGAGAGTTAACTTCTGAGTTCTAGTTATCAGTTACCTCAAGTCATTTGAAGTGTACTAAACACAAGAAAATTTAAAAATAATTTTTTTATATTTTTACTTTTGGTGATTAGTTTTTTAAATTTTAGAATTTTCTTAAAGAATTTTCAAAGAATAAAATATAAAAAAAAATTTATTAAATAAAAAAAAAAAATGGCTTTAATTAAAGTGAGTGAAATTATCTTTTAAAAATAATTTAAAAATTTCTTTATAAAATTATTAAATTATGTGATTTATTAAAATTTTAAGGAAACTTTTTTTAATATTAATAGAAAGAAAATTTATAAGATTATTAAATAATTTAAAAACGTTTTATTCAAAAAAAATAAAGAGTCAGTGTGGAGCAATGATACAAAAATCCAACCATATATTGTGGAATAATATAAAAATATTATAAAATATGTTAATATTTATAAAATATTATATATTTTAATTAGAATATTTAAATATTAAATTTATGCTTATTCTTTTATTTTAAATAAATCCATTATAAATATAGTAATTAACTATTTACTTTTAATTATTATACAAAATATCTTAAAATTAATTAAAAGATTCCGGAAATGCGTCTTTCAATATAAAATGTATAATTAACATAAAATTTCTTTTAAATTAAATAATGACTATGGATTATTTTATGGAATTAATTTGTTTAAATTAAAATTTTTATTTAAAAATATTTTCATCTGCATCACTTCCGGTTTTTTAAATTTATTAATTAATAATTTAATTAATAATAAATATTAATCAATTTATTAATTAAATCCTGTTTTTCGGTAAAAAGAATTAGCGAACATGATGTTTCACTGAGCAGGACCTTATTGTACCAACAACTTATCACTAATCGAATAATAATTTTTTTGATAAATTTTAGTTCCACCATACCCAGATTTTGAGGAAAAAACCAATTAAATTTGATTAGTAAAAACACTTACTTATTAAAAAAAATTGTAATTTGATTACTGATGAGTGGTTGGTGCAATAGGGCCCAGATCTCAATTTAATAAATCATGAAAATAAACTTCCAATTCGTATTTCTAAATTTTAACTTATTTTGAAATTATTGTTTGACTCCAGCTTTTTTTCAAATTTTTTACAAACTTAAGATTTTTAACAATTTAAATTATTTTAGACTTTAGTAAGTTTTTAATTGTCTGGATTTAAAACTTATTAGTATTTAATAATTGGACATTGAGCTATGTTTCTAACAATTTATGACTTTTATTTAATTAAAAAATTTAAATTATAAAAGAAAATTATTTAATAATCAAAAAAAAAAATATTTGATACTGAACTTCTAGCATAAGTTATAAATTAGAAATTCATGATTGCAATTATAATTTATTTCATGATATTAATTGCTTCATATTACATAAAAATATACAATGTATAAATATTAAATAATAATCTATAATTTTTCTATATATTTTTTAGTCAATTATTTGTTTAACAATTTTGGGTGTTGCCGCATCATCTGTTGTTCCATTAGGTCATCATGGTGTTTATTCAGCTGCTCCAGCAGCATATATTGATGATGAACATGTAGATTATCATGTAAGTTTTATTTATTAATTGAAAATTTAATTTTTATTATATTTTAATTGATATTTAAAGTAAATATACATTGATATTATGCAAAAATTTATTATAAAAAATTTTTTAAGGTCGGAATTCTTTAAAGTATACTAAAAAATTACTAAATCATATTGGAATTTCGTTAAATGAATGTGATTAGTTAATTTAAATATCTAAAAGTCCGTTTTATTATAAAAAATGGCTTTAGTTTACCTTTTTCTTAAAAAAAAATAAAATATTTATTTTTTGCAAAATAAATACTCTTTTAAAAAAAGGAAGAGGTAATTGAAAGACATTGATGAAGATATTAAATAAAAGATATATTCTTAAAAGATATATTCTAAAAATTTCTATTATTCAAATTTTGTATTAATTCAAATAATTCTTATATAAATTAGTATTCTAGTCTAATATTAACATTTAATATTATTTCCTTTCAAATGCATACAATATTTATTCTTTTTGTATGTAGCTATACATAAAATGTGAAGAATTAAGATACAAAAATAACTTTTATCTATTAGATACTATTATTGGATTTAAATTAATTACTTTTTAAAAAAAATTTAACAGAAAAATTTAAAAATTCATTTATTTGAAAATAAGAAGTTAAAAAAAAAATGGTAAAATTCTTTTATAGTTTTACTATCATTTGAAAATAGTTTAAATTATTATTCTAATCATAACTCTTAGTATATATATATATATATATTTTGCAAAAAAAAATTTTTAAATATTTAAAAAAAAAAGACGTTTGTTAGTATTCTGAATGGTTATAAAAATCAAAGAATTAGAAAAATTTAAAATCATATAAATTAGTTTTAAAAGAACTGAATGGAATTTGTACTCTAAAATGTATAAGTTAGGAAGGGTATTGAGATAATCAAAACTATTATTAAATGAAGTTAAGTTAAATCCATCTATTAATATATGTGCAACTTAAAAAATTGATTTCCTATTCACATTAAATAAAATTTGTGTTTTTGTGAATTGTGTGTGGAAAATCGAATTACAGAATTTTGAAGTTGGGGTAAAGATATTCCAATATTCACCTTATTTTAAATTTTTACAAAAATGCTCTATCAATATCTACCAGGCCTCTAAAATATTCAGAATTAGACTCAATTCTCATTTTAAATATATAAATTCCATTAGATGTTAGTAATAATGAAGATTAAGAATATCGAGCCTACTTAAATACTTCGACTTCTTTTTCTGCAAACCTAAACAGAACATGGTAAAATATCTACAAATATTACTAAAGTTCTATTACTATTTTTAATACAAATTAAAAAATAGTTTAACGTTAATTATTCATTTAATTAAAATATTTTGAAAATAAAACGTGATTAAAATTTAAATATACTTTTTTTCAAAATAAATTCTAATTACAATAGTTTAGAATTCATTAAGAAAAATTTGAAAAATGAAAGTATTTCAATTTTGTTTATTGTTTCTCATTTCATTTTAAAGAATGGAAGGTGTTGAAAACATGTGGCACTCAAAATATATATAGCCCAATTAAATGGCCCACAATTTAAAGTGAATAGTTAATACCTGAAAAAAATTTTAAATATGTATACAAATGGAATTTAAATTTTAAAATTGTATTAACAAATAGTTAACATACTTTTCAATACTTTAATTATAATATACCAACATTTATATACAATATTAATTTAATTATGTATTTATTTTGCAATTATATAATTAATATTTTGTTGATTTTTTTTTCCATAATTTTAGTCATATCCAAAATACGCATTTAATTATGGTGTAGCTGATGCATTAACTGGTGATGTTAAATCACAACATGAAGTACGTGATGGTGATGTTGTTAAAGGACAATATTCATTAGTTGAACCTGATGGTTCAGTACGTACTGTTGATTATACAGCTGATGATCATAATGGTTTTAATGCTATTGTTACAAAAAGTGCACCAACTGTACATGCTGCAGCTCATGCTCCTGCAGCCGTTGTAACTCATTCTGCTGCTCATGTTCCTGCTGCTGTTGTAACACATGCTGCTGCTCCAGCTGTATTAAGAGCTCATTCAGGAATTCCAGCTGCAGTTTCAGTACACTCATCACCAACATATTATAGTCATTCAGCTCCAGCAGCTGTAGCAGCACCAGCATATTTAACTCATGCAGCACCAGCAGCTGTATCACATTCAGAATCACATGTATCTCATCATGTACCAGCAGCAGTTCATGTAGCTGCACATCCTGCTACATATGCAGCTTATTCTGCTCCAATTGCATATGCTGCACATGGTCATCATGCTGCTCATGCTCATCACGCCTATCATCACTATTAAAAGAAGAACAAAAACTTAGATTTTTTTTTGTATATAATTTAAGTTCTTGATTGGAAATTTATTTTGAATTTTTTTCTCAATTGAATTTAAATTAGACCCCACCAAATTTGATAATAATTTTTTTTTTAATTTCTTTTACTGATAATAATGTAGATTTAAATTTTAATAAAAAAATAATCTGCCTATATACATATTATGTACATACATATATAGAGTTTTCACATATTATATAGAATTTAAAACAAAAATGATGAAGTATTACAGATTCTTTATTTACTGCTTAAATAATTTACATTATTTTCAAATATCAGTTTTAAACTTCCTTTAATTATTTTTTAATTTTTTTTTATTTTAAAAATATAAGAAGAAATTATAAGAATAAACATGTATATTTATATATTTAATAAAAAATTAAAAGTATATTTAAGAGTATTGAAAATATTTTGTTTTAATTTTTTTTTTTTGGAGAATTTAAGGGCTGCTTTCCAGCTAACAGTCTTTATTCCATTAATTTTACAGTCTTTATTAAAACAGCTGGAATTAAAAAGAGCAACACAATGTGTTAGACTGTAAAATATTGAAACTTCTATAAGTTAAAATTTCGGTAATAAAATTTACACTGCGGTTTTCAATTAATATCATATCATATAAAATTATCAATAAAGTGATAATATCATGGGACCTCAATGGTTTCAGTAATCGAATAAGATATGATTAATATCATATTATTAATCCTATAAGGTTCGAACTTAATTATTATAAAAATTTCATTAATATTATTTTAATCTAAAAAAATACTTGCTGATAACTTTCACACACTTAATTTCGATTTTCCTTTCCTTATTAGAATTCGCACGCCTTATGAATTAGCATGTTGACTGTATGAACAAAATCACCGAGGAATTGAAAAGATTCCATCAAACTGATCATACTTTTAGCTGTGGGAAAAAAAATTTTAACTTAGCAAACTTCTGTTGATTCTCAAGGATCTGTCAATCCTCCACCTGCTTCCACCTCCATTTCTTTAGATTCTACGGATTAAATTCTTAACTCCACTAAAATTTGGAATTTTACTTAAAATTTTATTATCTAAGCAAAAATAGTTAAAACTAAGAGAGACTTTCATCAATTAAGGAACCCCTTTCAAATCTAAGAAAAACCGTTAACATATGTTGAAATGCCGCAACTTTAAATTTTGTATATTAATAAAACTTTAGGTGGGTATTTAAGTTACAAGTACTTAAAAATAGCAAAATTTCAATTTTCAACCCCTTACAGTTTAGGGACTGACAAAAAAATTTCGTTAAACGACTCCTACTCTTTTCTGAAGATCTAACTTCTCAACCGTTATGGGTATACATAATAATTTGCAAAAAAATTTCACTCGAACCCTTGGGCAAATTGGCTGAATTTCAATGTAAGGACCTCTTGAATAGAGCTTGTAAAAAAACATTTGTGGAAATTTTAAAATTGAATCTATTTATGCCTTCCTTCTTTTACTGCGTCACAAATGTTTAATTGCAGATTTTAAAGCTATGCTCGTTCAGGTATAAATATTTATGAGTCTTTGTATGTTTGAGTCTTTTATGAGTCTGTAAGTGTTGAAAGATTCTGGTGTTAATTGACATGTTAACGGTTTTTAGTTTGCAATAAATGGAAAAAATGGTGTTCTAATGTTTTATAAAATTATGGAACTATACAGAATTAATTAATTTCTTTTAAATTTGTTTAATAAAAAAAGTTCTAGAAATAATAATAATATGTTATCGTAATTGTTATTTATTGCAGTATTTTTAGTTTCCATTTTTTACCAATTTTTACACATTGTTTCGTTTTTAGTACAAAACAAATCCATAAAATAATTAGTACTAAATTTTTCAAAACTTATCGTTTACTTTTTTTTAAGTAAGTTTCTAATAACTGACATCCTAATTTTATGCAAGTTTTTCATCCTAATTGTCATCCTAGTTTTATGCAATTTTTAGTTTAAATAGAAACAAAAACTTTACAAAAAATTGAGAAAATTAAAAACAATATTGAATTAGTATTTTAAATCAACATTTGTTTTTTGAACTTTATAAAGTTTGAATTGAAAATTGATTTAAAACGAGGAAGAGTGTAGTAAAGTAGACTGTAGTATATCATCCGGTTAATTACTTTTGGCAAAATTTCAAACATTCAGCTTTATTAGGTGTAGAGTAATGCTCATATTAAAGAAATGAAGGAGTTGTATGGCAGCTACTCGAACCCTCTGCAGTAGACCAACCAAATTTTGGCTATTACACTCTCTTTGGCGAATTGACAAGTACTAGACGGTAAATTTTAAAAGAATAATGTTTTTTTTTAGTAATTACTTTAAAAAAAAATTTGGATTCAAGTTACAAGTGTTAAAAAATAATGAATTTTCAGTTTTTGACCAATAGAAAAATATTTTCTTAAATGACTTCATACTTATTTCTAAATAATTTGCTCTTTTCAAAAATTCGAGTTGGCAAAACTTCCGCAAAGGGGTTGTGAGCTATCAAGATGACGTCATCACATAACGGTACTAAATATCTCAAAGTTTCCGAATATATATACCATTAGTGGCGATGGCGCCATCTAGTGGTCGAAAAATGCATTACAAAATGTTCCTAAGATTTTGTAGCATTTTTATTAAAATGTTATATTTTTCCTGTTAGTCCATAAACTGGAACCAACATCTTACAATATTGTAGGGCATGATATTGTCTTTCATAAACATCTTGTTTCATCTGGATTGGTGCTACCATTTTTGAGATATTGCAATTTAAAGTGAAAATTTAAAAAAAAAAAAAAAAAAAATCAAACTTTCAAAAAAACTACTATAACTGTGAAATTTTCAAAAACACCCTGTATTATTATTATACCATTAGAAAGGTCTCTTAAAACTCTTTCCAACGGTATATAATAAGTATGGCATATGTTGACAAATAGCCCCACCAGAGAACATAAATGCAAAAATGACGCAACAATTTTATTAAAAAATACATTTTCATACTTTATTTGTCATAAATTTATTTTTCCTTTTTGGCAAATTTAAAATTGTAAGAATGCATTTTAGGTTTGGATACAATATTGAGTTTGGTTCTGACCATTTGTTTTGAGGGATTTTGGAGGTGACAACCTCAAAGTTTTAAAATTTTTTTTATTTAAATATGTATGTAAAAATATAATTAGAAAGGCCCTTAGGCTACAAAATCAGAAGTTTTTATTTGTGAAAATAGAAGCAATTTAATTTTCCAAACTTTTTTATTTAAATAGTTAGGAAGGAGTTTTAGAGTTGGTTTCAAAAGCAGGGTTTTACGCTTTTTCCACAATATTTATATATGTGTATATGTGGGATTCTCAATTAGGAGGGATTTTAGAGTTGGATTCAAAACCAGGATTGCCCCCTTTTCCAGAATATTTATATTTATTAATTAGGGTTGATTATTTTTTGTATGAAATAGCTATGCCGAATTCTCATACCATTCTTTTCATTATAGTGTTGGATTCAAAATCTAGTTTCAATAATTGAGTTAGCGGAGGTTCGGGGGCGGCAGCCCCCGTAATGAAAATATAATATTATTTAACATGTTTTATTACAGTGTATTAAAAAAATTAGAAACTTATTAATTTTTTTAATGAATTAGGTATCCGAATTCTTATACCATTCTTTTCATTTTAGTGTTGGATTCAAAATCTAGCTTCAATAATTGAGTTAGCGGGGGTTCGGGGGCGGCAGCCCCCGTAATGAAAATATAATATTATTTAACATGTTTTATTACAGTGTATTAAAAAAATTAGAAACTTATTAATTTTTTTAATGAATTAGGTATCCGAATTCTTATACCATTCTTTTCATTTTAGTGTTGGATTCAAAATCTAGCTTCAATAATTGAGTTAGCGGGGGTTCTGAAAATATAATATTATTTAACATGTTTTATTACAGTGTATTAAAAAAAATTAGGAACTTATTAATTTTTTGAATGAATTAGGTATCCGAATTCTTATACCATTCTTTTCATTTTAGTGTTAGAATTTGTATCAATTTTACTATATGGCTTTATTTCGTAAAATTTTAGAAAATGATATGGCTTTATTTCGCATTCAAATGCGAACAACCTGTTCGCCCAACCAACGAAAGGGCCCAACGAAAGGGCTAAATAAAACGTTATACAGGTTGTTGGAACAGTATAAGCGTAATTTTATATCCAACTCAAAACCCTGTCAATCTTCAAAATCTTAGTATATAAATATTCTGGAAAAAGCGTATAATTCTGACTTTATAACCAACTCTAAGGTCCTTTCTAATTATACTTTACATACATATAAATACCTCAAAAATCTTCTAAACAAAACCCAACTCAATATTGTATCAAACTTTAAAGTACATTCTTAAATTTTAAAATAAATATTTCAAATGGAAAACAAAAAGGCAAAATAAATTTATGACAAATAAAGTATGAAAATGTATTTTTTAATAAAATTGTTGCGTCATTTTTGCATTTATGTTCTCTGGTGGGGCTATTTGTCAACATATGCCATACTTATTATATACCGTTGGAAAGAGTTTTAAGAGACCTTTCTAATGGTATAATAATAATACAGGGTGTTTTTGAAAATTTCACAGTTATAGTAGTTTTTTTGAAAGTTTGATTTTTTTTTTTTTTTTTTTTAAATTTTCACTTTAAATTGCAATATCTCAAAAATGGTAGCACCAATCCAGATGAAACAAGATGTTTATGAAAGACAATATCATGCCCTACAATATTGTAAGATGTTGGTTCCAGTTAATGGACTAACAGGAAAAATATAACATTTTAATAAAAATGCTACAAAATCTTAGGAACATTTTGTAATGCATTTTTCGACCACTAGATGGCGCCATCGCCACTAATGGTATATATATTCGGAAACTTTGAGATATTTAGTACCGTTATGTGATGACGTCATCTTGATAGCTCACAACCCCTTTCCGGAAGTTTCACCTTCGAGTTTTCAACCTAAACCATTTAGTATAGATTAAAAGGTTAGATATAAAAATTTTGCAAAACCTGATTTTCACATAATAGTAAATTAAAATACCATATGGCAACACTATAGTTTTATTTTTATATGTACTTATTAAGGCTTATGAAAACAGGTATCGTTTAAAGTTCTAGAATGAAGATATACCTAGATATAGAACTTGTTTTATCACAACTTAAATAAAGCGCTTTTCCCGACATTCGGGGGCTCCGTGACCAATAAAAATATTTGAAATGTTAAAAAATCCATTTTCTTTTAAACTAAAAAAATTTATATAATTTTTCAATATCACTTTCTTTTCTTTTTTAATTCGTAATTTTATGATTTTGCAAAAACGGATAAAGAAATTTGATGTTAAAAACAATTAATTTTAATATTTTTGCTTGTGCAAAAAAGTGTGAAGTACAAAATTCTAATTAACATTGAAAATAAAAATTTTGTAATTTTATTCATATTTCGAAAAAAAATTGTCAAAATTAATTTCTAATGTGTAAAAAAAAATTGCTTTAGTTAAATTTATTAAGCTTGACTTATAATTAATACTAAGTAAGTTAGGCATTAATAAATAAAGTGTATCGTTAAAATTTACTTATTTATTTTTATATATTTACTTGTAAACCTATATAGAAACAGTATTGTAATCAGAAAAAAATTACAATTTGTCATCCATAGACTTTTTTTTTTTAAATCAGAGCAAAGTCAAAAAAAAAATCGTGTTATTTTTTTAAATCTGAGAACTCACAGTTTGTGATTCGTGATTGTTTTTTTAAATCAGAACGCGCTTAGTTTTTTCAAATCGTGTTTTTTTATTAAAACTGAATGCTCTCAGCGTACTCTGTTCATTCTCGCTAAAAAACACTTTTTATTCTATTGCATTCAATTAAATCACAATCACAGTAATCATTATACTATACTCTATATATTTTCAAGTTTTATAATATTTAATTTGATTTTTTGATAAATTAATATAAAGTAATGATAATTAAAATATAATTTAATCATTTTTAGTATATTTTTAAAATAATTTGGCATTAATACATTATTTAATATCAAAACCTTCAAGAACTTAGATTTTGACAAGTACTCAAAAAGTACTCAAAACTTTAAAAAAAATTTTCGCTTTAATAGACATTTTTTTTTTTAAATCTGAACAGAGCATTAACTGTCAAAAAAAATATCGTATTGCTTTATTTAGCTCTGAACATTCAGAGCTTGTGATTCGTGTTTATACCCGTGCATATATATATGACATCGGGTATATTAGATTTGCTCCTCCGTTTGTAACGCATCGATCTAGACGAGCTAGATATAGTGTCAAGGGTACGTATCGGCTCAGAATCGAAAAATTAGTCGATCTAGCTATGTGTGTCTGTCCGTCCGTCCGTCCGTCCGTCTGTGTGTCAGCACGATAACTCAAAAACTAAAAGAGCTACAGTTTTGAAATTTTCACAAAATCTTTTTCAATCAATTTCTAGGTTCCCTATTTTTTTTGGTTAAGATCGGACCAAAACTTCGGGTAGCTCTCGAACAGCTAACTTTTTTAACTCCAATATTTTCATACAAAAATTTGAAATATAGCTATGCACCTTGTAACATGAAATTATATGAATTTTGTTTGTTTTTGTTTTTTGTATTTTTTTTTTGTACGATTACGAGTTAGAATTTCATATAATTTAAATGATGCGTAGTTTATTTAAGATAAGCAAAAAAGAAGACAAAGATTTTTTTCAAGTAAATGGCTTCATAAATAATTTATATATATGTATATTCATATAATATGTATATGTGTAATATTTTGAATGAATCATTTTATCAATATGATTATATGATGCTTACTTTGCTTAGGTTTAATATATTCGTAAATTAAAAATTAATTAAAAGAGATAGAATTGAAAAATTAGAGCTAGAGTTTTGAAATTCACACAAAACATTTTTTGGACATTTTTAAGGTTCCCTATTCTTTTTGCTATTCCCTATTCCTAGACCAAGGTTTCGGGGAGCTGTCACACAACTTATTTAAACCAATATAAATTTCTTCAAAAGTAATTATATGTACTAGAAAGACAAAAATTACACACGGTTAGTTTTATAATGAATCAAGCACTTATATGAAGTTTCAAAATTTTACGGCTTCATTTGCGGGGGGCTGCCATACAACTTCTTTGCACCAATATGAATTTCTTGGAAACTGAGTATACTACGAGGATGAAAATTACACACTGTTAGTTATATAATGAATCGAGCACTAATATGGAGTTTCAAAATGTTGCGACCCCATTTTCGGGCAGCTGCCATACAAAGTTGTCAATTCGATAACTGTGAATCTAATGAAGCTACGAGGTTAAAATTAAAACTGGGCAGGTAAAGTAATAGGGCAAGTTAGTTGGCAAAGTTGGACATCGCTCGGGCCAACTTTTGGGGTGGGCTATTTTTTTTTTATGGTTATTTTTTTTTATAGTTTTTTTTTTTTGTTTTTAAGCAAAAATTATGGTATAATGAATTAAAAATTTAATTTTTTTTTTTTTATTTAATTTTTTTTAAGCAAAAATTATGGGATAATAAGCTAAATTTTTTTAACTATTTTACTTTCTTATATTTTTTTTGTAATATTTATAATAGCATGTGGAAAATAAATAACGGTTAGTGGGTAAGCACGGGTATCTAAAAGTTGACAAGGGCAACTATAATCTTCCTCGTTTTTTTTTAAATCAGAGCTCAGATAAATATTTCGAGTACGGCTGAACAAAATAAAATACAAAGACTTTTTTGTTTAAGATTATACTTGTAAAATAAAAGTAAATATGTTATGTTTATTTTATTTTATACTTTTTCAATTTAATTTTAATAATTTAATTTAATTCGTTGGCACTTTAAAACTAAAACTAAAGTAAAAATGAAAGTCTTTTAAAAGTCAAATCGAGTTTTTTATTAAAACTGGATGCTCTGAGCAAACTCTGTAAATGCTCTGCTCAGTATGCGTGCTCATTTTGTTCAGATCTTTGCTCAGATTTAAAAAAAAAAATCGCTTAATATAATCTAGTGTCACGAAGCCCTCTAAACTTGACCGATTTTCGCACTCAATTTATTTTTGATATTTGTAAACAAAAAATTGAAACGTGAATGGCCATTTTGTGAACGAATAAGTTGATTAATTAATATAATAAGTATACAGAACTGTTTTAAGCCATGTTAAACAAATTTTAATCGACTTCGAATAGAGATTAAAAATGATTACATGGATTAGTTTTAGGATGATTACAATACTTCTTGAATTTCATGTAACTTTTTTTTTTTTAACAAGCAAGAAAAATGATAAAATGAAAATGAAATTACAGATAATTATTAATTTTTATTTCTATAATATTCAATGAATATATAAAATATATGAAGTTACAATTTGGGTTACTTGGGTTACAATTAAAACCAAACTACATGTTGTCATTTATCATCTTATTTATAAGTACTGAAGAAATTACAATTCAACAATGTTGTCATATAAAATAATTACAAAATTTTTGTAATTATTAATTTAATAAATTGAATTTTTGTTTTGATTTTTATAAAGACAATCAGCTCCATCTAGATTTTGATAAAAAAATATTTCTATTTGGGTTCAATAAGATGTACATTATGCTTTGTTTGTATTTGTTTTTATTAATTACTCTTACTTAAAATATAATTAATAATATATCAAGTGTAATTAAATTAATATTTTTTTTAATTTTATAATAGAAATGCTACTTGCATTCAAAATTGGGACAATGTTGTTTTTTTTTTTAATTTTATAAATTTTTTATTTGTTATTTTCTTTACAAAAACAAATAAAGAAATTTAATGAATTTAAAATTAAAACAAAGGTCAGAATAAACATTTTGTTTTAATTATTAAATATTATATGTACTGCAAATAGGTTACTTGCAACATAGGTGCTGTGCAACAAATGTTTAACATTTTATAAAAGTTTTTGTAATATATAACATTAGTAAGAATTATTTATTTTTTTTTTTAATTACTTAATACTGTTAAGTAATAAATTTATAATTTTGTTTTTGTCTCATATTTAATTATAGAATCGGTAATGAGTTATTGTAAATCGGATTTTTGACATTTAAACCCTACAATTACATTGGTAATATGGTAAATTAAAATTAATAGTGCTATTGTGATTAACAACACTTTTAAGTTGAGTTGTTAATTACGCAACACCATCCAATTAACAACACAACCAAATTCTTTTATTGTCAATAACAACTTCAGCGGCTGCAAAGAGGTTGCATTTCATAAAAGTGCTGCCATTAGCATGTTACAATTTTAATTGTAAAAACTGGTTTTGCAGTGTCAAAGTTTGAATAATTTATGCACCTTTTCAATTAAAATAAGTTGTTTTAAAAAAAACGTATCGAATATCTGCACTCAAAATCACATACCAAAGATATTTTTAAAAAGAGAATACCTTTGTTTATTTGATGAATCCTTTATTTTTTACTTACTAGACAAAGACAAACATTTTTTTATTAGCTACTTTCTCACTTTTACAATTCTAAATCAAGTGAGTTTATATATTTAACTATAACAGTATGTACAGACAACTGGTGTTAAGGTGTTGTCACTTTTAAGTTGTCTCAAACAACATAAATGTAAAATGTTGTCAATGGCAATAACTATATATGGACACAACTCAACTTAAAGAAATAGGTTGTATAATTTTGACAAATAATTAGGTGGTGTTGTCAATCATAATAGAGAATCACAACAAAGTTGTTAATGACAACCGTTTTTTAGGTTGTGTTGTAATTCACAATAGCACCCTAAGTATCTATTTAAAAAGACAAAATAAAAAGAACTAAGATGAAAGCAAATAATTAACCCATCATAGTTTACCAGACGACAGTCGAATATTATCTACAATTCAAATGTCTTGGCAGCACCTTATTTGGAGATTATAGTATTAAACATAATATGGAACAAAGACTATCTTTGGAAAATTATAACTGAAATTATAAGATAAGAATATTTGACTCTTATTTTAAATCTATACTTCTGTACGGTAGCGAGACTTGGATGATAGGTACAAGATGATTTAAAATAACACAGGTCTATGTTAGTAAAGGTCTTCAAATAAACTGCAAAATCTTCAGGAAGAAAATAATTATTATCAGCACAGAATTATGGAGTACTTGGGAACACCCAATAATTACGACTATAAAAGAGAAAAACTGGAGTTGAATAGGTCATTAAATAAGTCAGACAATGTCCAACCAGAAACTAGTTTGGAAAACCCAAGTGAGTGGGTAGACCAAGAAATATAGTACGAATGTCTGTATTGAAAGAAATTATTACACGTGACAGTTACGTGAACCACCACTTCTAGTCATCTCAGATCTCAGAAATATTAAGAAAATCGAACAAAACTACTTTATAACAACTTTAAAGTTCCTACTTTTAACAATTTCAGTAACCAGTATCCGAACCAGTACATACTTTAATTTCTCTCAAATTTCATAAACATAAAAGAGCAGGTCAAAAAACTTTTTTACAAATTTTAAGTTACTATCTTTATTAATTTCAAAAATATGCTTTTTAGCCTTTGCAGATGTGTGAGTGGTACCCGAACCACCACTTCAATTGATTCGAAATTTTAAATACACAAGGGAAATTGAAAAAACACTCTTGTACCAAATTTGAAGGTTCTATCTTTATTTCAAATTACTATTTTTATTAATTTTTTGTTAGATTCGGACCCATGCTCGTTTGGCCTTGGTTTGATCAGTAGCTTTCAGTAACTGAACCCATGGTTGAATTTTATTCATTTTCAATAGTAAATTTCATCAGATTAGCATCATTATTTTTTGTATTATCCGGCGTATGGAAGGACGGACGGTTTGACTGACAAACGGACGGAAATCGTTAAATTGACGTAGGAGGTGACGCTGAACAGAAATATATATAAGTTTCCATAGCTTGTTCTCTTTTCGTGGTTACAAACACAGTACCAAAAGCTAATATACTCCTATGGCCTATACCGCTTTTAGGTGACTAAACGTCTAGCAAAATATCAATTTTTAATTTAAGTAGGCTGAAAAAATCGGTTTATTTAAAGTGTTGATTTACAATTCTATTGAAAAATCTTACTTTGATTAAAGAATCGTCAAAACTGAAATAACATCAATGCTTAAACAAAAATCTAATAGAATATTTTCTTCTCTTTAGAGTAATTTTATGGATCACTTTTAATATGAAAGACATTTTATAATTAACTAATTTTTTTAAAAATATTTATGCTTGAATTGATATTTCTTAACGCGTATTTATTTTATTCTGTGAAAATTTTATCTAAAATTCCCATTGTAATAAAATCAATGAAAAATGGTAATTATTTTTAAAAGCTATTGAAAGTAAACAATAATTTAAATCATCTTGTTATTTTAATGATCATTTTTATGGTCAATTAAACACAGTTTTCTGTACCAATTTTATTTTTTAAACTTTGATTACAGATGAGAATCAATCATTTATATCACAATTTTAAATCATAGGGTTACACATTTTAAGTATTTCCTTATAACTATTTTTTTTTTTTAACTTTGAAATCAAGATTAATAACTATTACCTTTTAAATAATTCCGATTTCAAGATATTCTGATTTTAAGAATAAATGAAATTGGAACGAGTAAAGTTTCTTAGACCATTCGTAAGTACAATTGAATTTATTCTAAATTAAAACAAAAATTGGACCATTTTTTAAGATGACGATGTCAAGACTTCTTTATCATTAGTACTTTACTTTTTAAGACATTTTTAAAAAATTTATATGTGTTTGTCCATTTGACCGGCTGATTGGAAAGCTTTAGCACCGCTTGAAATAAAAAGAAGTTATTTCTATTACAGAGAAGTGCTGTTAAAAAATCAATTTCTCACCCGCTATGCATTTTCATTTTATCAACACAAATTCTAAGTTTTATCATTGGTTATACCTTAAACCTAGAAACGTCAACTTTTTAAGATTCATAAATAAATTTGCAAATTGTATGTAGGTCTTTTTCTATCAGAGGGAACATATTGAATAGAAGCATGTTCCATATTCTAGCAGTTATAAATCACAATAAATCAGTTTCCATAACCAGTTTTGAGCCACCCAGGGATTTCCACTATGTAGAAGTGAGCACTTGAGACTTCCCTGGTGTTGCGTTGGAATTGTTTAAAGGGAGGCATTATTGATTTTAATTCAATACAGCTAGTGTCAATAGCTACAAGATATCTATAAAAGAGAGTTAAAGCTCTAATATTACGACGAGTGCTAAGAGGAGTGAAAGTAACCTGGACACGAAAGGTCGCCAATTAGGCGTAGGGCGCGATTTTGGATTTTGTCTAGGTAACTTAGTGAAGTTTGCGGATGGTATGAGTTTTTGCTATGGCCCACCATTTATGAACTGTATGAGCTCATGAACTGCAAAATCGCTATTTTTTAACATCTTTAATTTAAATGTCTGTCCATATTTTATTTACAGATATTTTTTTATTACAGATAGAGAGTTATTTTTCAATATACTATGAACTCTTTACACAGAGTTTATTACGAAATTGTCTAATTCTTGAAATGTGCTATTCCTAAACCCTTGGTTTTTAGCACATTTTCAAAAAATTTTGTAAAAATGTGCCTATATAGCTTCACTCTGTCCGTCCGTCTGTCCGTCCGTCCGTATGTTTACAAAAACTTTTACACCGTTTGAAATAGAGTAAAGAAATTTTAACCATGGGTAGTTTTTGAAAAAAAAATAATTTCGTAGAAGAATTTTTTTCTGTAGCCCCACCTGTTACGGGGCTACAGCCCCCCCAAAGTTGGAAAAAGCCCTATATTTAAATTGTTATAACAAGAGTTGTGTTAGTTATATTTTCAATATGAAAACGGCAAACGATAGCTGGTTTTATAAAATTTACAAAATTTTAAAAGGCAAATGTTTAGGGTTGCCATACGGTACTAAAATTTAACATTACGCAAAACTCAATTTTTGCAAAATTTTTGGTCAGACATATCTTCTAAAGGGCTCAAGCTAGGGACTTGAAATTTTGGAAGAAGGTAGATCCTCTGAAATTAGTAGGAGTCGGTTAACAAAATTTTTTGTCAAGCCCCCTGTTTAGGAGCTATAAGGGCCCGAAAATTTAAATTTTGCTATTTTTAAACATCTACAACTTGAATACCTGTTTAAATATTTTTTCCTTACTATACAAAATTTAAAGGTCCAACATTATATTTTAACATATGTTAAAAGATTTTCTTAAATTTAAAAGGGTTTCTTTAAATTCAAGAAAGTGTCTCTAAGTTTTAACCCGTTTTGCCTATATAGTAAAATTCTAAGTAAAATTCCAAATTTTTGTGGAATTCACAATTTAATTCCTAGAACCTAAAAAAGTTTGGGGGAAGGGGAGTAGTGAGGATTATATCCTTGAGAAATTTGGGAACCTTCCCCATAGAGGGGCTACTAGGACTTCAAAATTAAAAATTTACTGTTTTTATAGGTAAGCAGTAAATTAGTCACCAACGTATATATTTGCTAAATTAAACGTTAATATTGAAACTTCAACATTATATTCCGATAAAATACTCAGTATGAAACACTATATTATTTTGAAAATGTGCTTTTTTAAAAACCCTTGGTTTTTTTCAACACTTGTTTTTCAATATTTTCTTATTTATTCTTACCAAATCTTACTTATCGCAACAAATCACTCAACTATAAAATTTCAAATCTTAATGAAATATTCCAAAGCAAACAGAAGGAGGGTCAAACTTTTTTATAATTAATTACAAGACAAATTAACTTAGAGGTAATTTTAATGTGCAAATTTTATAACTTCCGTGTAATTAAATGCTATTAGTTTTTTGTTTTTTGGAATGTTAAAAGTTTTAAATAGTTAATCAAATATTTAATTTAAATTAATTTATTAATACTTGTAAAATATTTATTGAATTTGTTTAACAAATTTTAATGACATTAGGTTTAATATAACACTGAATATTTGAAGATGTGTCAGCCCCTTAAAATGGTGAAGCTAATAGAATCATAAATTAATGATCATTTAAAAAATTTTTAATAAGGGGACTGGGTAGATATTTGATCGCATTTTTATAATTATTATAAAGTCATTTGGGTTTGATTAATTGAACATTTTCATTTTGAAAAATGATTTTGTAGGTGAAATCAAGGTATTTTTTAACCAGAATCATGTTCAAGTTAATAAAATCAGTCTAGTGCGTAGGTAAATGGAATAGATTTTTATATGAGAAATAATTTAAATAAGAACTAAGAATTACGTTAGAGAATTGCAATTTAAGAGCATTATAATTATAAAATTACGAATATTTTCTCATTAATATTGTGGTTTTTATTTCAATAGTTTTTTTAATTTAAAGAGAGAGCTAAACTCAGTTTAAAAAGTGTTGTTTTAATTTTTAAATCTTCATATAGAAAAATATTTTATTTTCTTATAAGAGGTTATCGCAAAGCATAGGTTTTCAAAAAATAATATAAAGCTATTACAATTGATTTATTAATATAAATGTGAATTGCTGAATTAGGACTATCTGAAAGAAGAACTGTCACTATTTCAGCAATTTACTTTTATACTAAAACACTTTTAAATGCAAAAGATCTACCATCAATTTTTGGTTAATGAAAATTTTCAACATTTTAAGCTTAAAAGTTTTCAAACATTAAAAGAACTGTTTCTTATACCAGCAATTTACTTTTATATTAACACAGTAACAAATTCCCAAGATCTACCTTCAATTTTTTATTTTCTACATTTTAGGGGGCTAGTACTACTTTAATAAAAGTGTATATTGAAAAAAATTTTTTTTTTTATTTTATTTTATTTCTGCTCTGTTTTCACTTCTACTTTTATTTAATTTTCAATCGCTGTTATGAGTCCACTAATGTTCTTAGATATGCATTATATATATATATTCAAAAATTTAATCTAATTTTATTTTGATTTACATATATTTTCTTGCCTTGCTGCAAAATTACATCTTCCAAAGAGATTAATATGAAAATAAGAGGCAGGTGGATGAACACATGAAATAAGCCATCGCAAATAGGAATCAATATCATGGATTGGATTACTGTCAAAAAGTAAATTGTTAGCACAGTAATTAAAAACAATAAGACATAGAGACTTCAATTCATTTAAAGTATTTTGGAACCAGTTTATTGTTATTATCGGGAAACGTAAAATTTTTCGAACGGAATTATGGAGTAGCAGTTAAATCATTAATTTAAGGGTGTTTATTTATATATTTCCGGTTTTTTAATACCATTCTGTACTTTTATATACGGTGATATAAAATATGAAATTTTTACTCAACTCACAGATGTTCTGAAATTTTGAGTAGCTTCAATATTCTGTAAAAAATTTTTAAATGGGTGTAATTAGAATATGACTCAAGACAAAAATGAACTCAAAATACGAATTGAGCGAAGAGTTGAGTTTGACTTATCACCACTCAACGATTTAAAAAATTACCTAGGATTAAAAATTCTTTACCATTGACTATGTGTATTGAAGTTGGGTTTGTTTTATACTGAAGTATTTAGTTTTCTTACCTGTTCTTACCACTTTTACACCTTATGACAATTCAGTTCGGTAGTAATTTAGTTACCAAATGATTGTGCGACGCATCACTTATGTTATAAAATATTTTACAATTTCAAATTAAAATAAATTGATAACTTGTGTTTAAACAATTAGTTCACCTTAAAACAAATGATTCAGAAAATCAATTACTTAAATCAATTTTTATTTCATTATCTTTATTTCTACTTATTTTGTTTTGTAACTGATCCATTGTGTGATTAACTGATCACCAATCAAATGAACACCGATTGTGTTTAAGAATATTTTTACATTTTGTATACAAAGTTTTTCTATTGTGTTTTTTTCTTCTTTTTTTCTTGCGGTAGAAATTAGAACAAATTTCTGAAATACCAGTCGAGTAATTGGTCTAAATATTTCAACAAAAAGTGAAATAAAAAAAAGAGTCAAGGAAGTGATGTGGTTTAAAAAAAACGAAACGAAATGAAAAACAATTAAACTATAAGAACCTTTGTTCTGAGTTCAATGTTATATTAAATATAATAATGACTTTAAAAAAACATAATTCATGAGAATATTTTTATTTTCTTTTACATATTAATTTACGTCTTATAATATAGATGTCGTTTGTTTGGTATTTTGGTTTTTTTTTTAAGGTTATTATGACTTGTGTTATTTATTAACAAGTTAATTGGTGTACTGCAGTATAACTTTACTTTGTGTTATTATGATTTTTGTTTAGTTCTAAAAATAAAACAAATTTTTGATATTTATAATTAAATAATTTTAATTTGATTTTATCTTAAAGTTCTTTAATATAGAATAAAAAAATAGGGTAATTAATTTTTAGAGTCGTAAAAACATGAAATAATATTTATTTGGTAATAAGGAAATAATAAAATTTGTAACAATAATTAAAACAAAAGAATTTAATGGGGTTCTGTGTTTTATAGTTGATAATTTTTTTTAATTCGCATTTTAAGAATAAATTCTTTAACAAGTATATTGATATTAGAACATTTTTAAAACTTATTGGGTAGTAATATTAAATACGCAATATTGTACAAGTCCATCTAACATATGTTTCACCCAATTAATATTTAACTTTAATATTTTCTTCGTTTCTTGTACTTAATACTTCTATTTATTATATGTTAAATAATTATAAAAATATTTCAAACTATTGTATGTGATTATAAATATATACATCTTATAAAAATAATTAAAGTTTAATTATTGTGTATTTGAAGAAATATATATCAATTCAGACTTGGAATTAATCAATTATAAGTTGTTATAATTAGGCAAATAATAACAATTAATAGTTATTTGTAATTAAATATTTTTAAATTACTATAACAAGTCCTGATTTGATTCAACTATGCCCAACTTTCCCCAACCCTTCCTCTCAAAAACCAAAATTTTTGAATTCTTTTCAATAATACCCCACATGATATTCGAGCATAAATAAACAAATCTTCATGCAATACTTATAGTTGCAAATATACATTAATTAAATTTTTAATTACCATTAATTGTAATTGAAACTTTTTAAAATTTTCAATTATTCAATTACTGTAATTTTTATTATAATTTTTGTAATTGAGCTGTACCCATTTCTGTATCAATTACATTTAACTAATAACAGATAATAAAATATGTATTTGAAAACTTGATTACAATAATTACATTTTAAAAAATCTAAATAAATAAAAATATTATCTATTAATCTAATACCCAAAAAATTTTTTTTAAAGTTTATTCACATTGATTTTAAAAGGAAGAGGACGTTTGGATTTGGTAATAGTTCAACATTGGACTTTTTAAATTTGACAGTTTCTCTGGGTGACTATTGCTGTTTTCCACCCGTCGTGGAAAAAAACTATTTACGAGAAAATAATTTTTAATACTGTATGCGAAACTCTAAATTTAATCATGAAAATATATGACAAGAAATTAAATTAAAAAAGTAAATTAAACTCCAAAATCGATATTTGCCAACTGTGTTAATTTAAAAAACACTTAATTAATATTAGAATGAAAAACTTTTTTTCGGCTAAACACTGTAAAAGCAACTGAAAAACTATTCTTTTATAAAATTACATTTTTTCGGATTATTAACAGATCCAAATTTAAAATCAAACAAAAGACTGAAGATAGAAACTTGCATGAAAAATATTATTATAAATTCTTTAGTTTTTTGCTATAAAAAAGATCATTATTATTCTATATATTATTTTTAAATTTTAATTAGAAAATTGAAAATGACTTAAGTAAGCAAAGTTATTGTTTTACAAGTTTTATTGCACTCTTGATTAAAGTGTAGCTTTTAGTATTAAATATAAGTTAAATTGTCTAGTTAACGAAATTTTGCTAAAAAAAATCTTTTATGTTTATATTTTCTTTTTCTAACGATTATTATTTTTTTTATATTGAAAATTATTTTACACATATTATTTCTCATTTTATTTCTTGGATTGCAATTTTTTTTTTTTCTTTTGTGTAAATTAAAAGAAACGATCCATTGTAGATTTATATTGTACAACCATCTATAAGATTTTTCAAGGTATTAAGACATATTTTCTGGATAATATATGTATTTCAATTTTAAAAATGTGTTTTTATGCAAATACAGAGTATTAGGTTTGAAAAGATTTGTATAATTTAAAATATTTTATTTTTAAAATATATTTTAGTTTAAAGCAACTTTTAATTTAGAATTATGATCTAGAAAGATAGAGAGAAAGACCAAGAAATCTTTATATATTTTTGGACGTTTGACACATTGGTAAGAGGACCGACCTCTCCATTCAAGACATTATACATGTTACTTTCTCACGTAGATTTTAAATCAAAAATACATTAAGGTCAACTCTTTATAAGAATATTATTTGATTCTATAATATATTTACCTTTGGTAGTACAATGGTATTTCTAAATTATATACCTATGGTAGTACAGAGAGGTTTATTAGCCTTACAGTTAAGCAATAAGTTAATAAAAATAAGTGTTATTAAATTTTAGTTTCATTTTCTATAATGTAAGAAACGTAAAGATTGTCATTTCTCGAGTCTCTTTTTCTTCTGGTTTCGAGATTCCAAGATTTTTTTTTATGTTACTTTAATATAAATAAATTAGAATAAATTTAAAAGATGCAGCATTTTATCGAAATTCAAATTAAGTTTCAATGTAAAATCACCGTCGTCCCAGGCAAAATTCTTATTTCCTATTAGACTTTTGTACCTGTACCTGTTAAATAAGCCTTTTTCTTCATGTAAAGGCCTGAATTAATGTCATTTGTTGTTAATTATTGTGTAATTATCATTTTTCAATGACAAAGCTATCATAGCCAATAATCAATTTTAAATCTTTTTATTATTCTCTAAAGAAGTATTTTTTTATCCCTGGATATTCAATATTTACAAAATTATCGATAATTCTGGATCATAATCACTAATCCAATTAATTACACATTATCTATGCAATATACAATTTTCATAGTTTAGTAATTCTAACTACAAAAGGATAATCAGTTTCTTTCCTTTTTTTAAAAAAAGCAAAAGTTGGATACCCTGTAAATATTCTGTATGTATATGTATATATAATAATACTTCAATATTACAAAGACTAGATATGCAATATATATTATTATGCAAATTTGACATAATGATCGCTAAGAAAATTTAAAAAAAAAACAGTTAAAGTTTTAAGTATTATAAAAAAAAATTTGATTACCTTTCATTACAAAAAAAAAAAAAAATAAAATAAATAAAAAAATAAGCAAAAAAAAATATGTGGAAAAACTTAAGACAATAAAAACT
The DNA here is from genome assembly GCA_963082915.1 of Dolichopus griseipennis. NCBI lineage: Eukaryota > Metazoa > Arthropoda > Insecta > Diptera > Dolichopodidae > Dolichopus > Dolichopus griseipennis. Next base: position 33,336,299 of record OY720443.1, read on the forward strand.
TCCATTGTTTCTTTAATATGACAATTAAAATAAACTTAATTCTTTGTAGGTACAATTTTTTTATTTGTTTTGTTTAAACAATTTTAATTTTTTTTTTGTATTTTTTATTATTTTAGTTTTAATTTAAATTAAAACTAATGTGATTTAACTTAATTAATTGTGTAACATAGATAATCATAAATGGTTCGAAAAATATTTTGCATATATGATATTTAAGTTATAAATACATTCTTGCAAATAAAACTACATTAGTAAGGTCAAATCTTGTCAAAAGTGTCCATTCATAGCTAGATCGATTCTCTTTTTGATATTGATCTGATGCATCCACTTGGGTGGCTCATGATAAACTTAGAACTTAGCTCTTTACGATAACTCAAACATTAAAAAAGCTAGTCAATTTTTAAATCCGTCTTTGTTACTGTACAACTTCTCATTCTATATGAGCATAGCTCTATATTTAAAAAAAAGGGTTTTTGGAATTTTGCCTTAAGTAATTTAGCTTAATGGCCAACGTTTTTACAAACTAAGTTTTTCTAGTGCAGGAGGTTTGAAAAGGTTTATTCCTACTAACTAATACTTGGAGTGATTAAAATTTTCTAAATATTGATTGAATTGATTGAATGATTATCAGCCTTGAAAGAAAATGTTTAAGATATTAAATTAAAATGTTGCTGAAAGCAGATAAAACCAATATTTTTATAACAAAAAGTGTAGGTGGCTTTTACCTAAAAATTTAAAAGAAAAACTTGATCAATTGATTTGAAAATAAGTGAAACAAAAATTATTAAAATTTTTTAAACATAGGATAAAAAAATTCCTACGTTTATAGCCAAAAAATAAATAAATTAAGAAATAAAATCATGGCTTGCAATATATTTAAAACCTAAATTTTCAATTAATTTTTGTTAATTTTCACTTATTTTAATATTTTGTAAAGCAAGTTAAGTATTGTAATCGAAAATATTTAGTTTTTTGTTATAATTTTTATAAATTTCCAGATTTAAGACTTTGCATCTTCTCCATGTTAACTGTAATCTAATATAAATTTTTAAATTGAACTCTTGATCAGTTTTCGAAATCTTCAATTTTACGAATTCTCGAATTACGTATTCGGCTGAAGGTATTGCATAAAATTATGAAAAGTTAATCCTGTTATTTGGGTTGACGATTATAAAGATCGAAGAAGATTAGATCAGCCACTGAAAACAACCAACAGAAACCCCGTCAAGAGCGGTAGTCAATTTTAAAGTATTCCAGAGTAATTAATCACTATCTGTGAAATTTTTTTGTATATTTTAACAAAAGTTAAAATTTATGGGGAAACTCGTATGCATTAATTTATACTGAAAATTTCTGAGATTTTAACAAGTTATCTATTTCCGTGGAGGTCAAATGGTTCTCAAAAAAAAAAAAAAAAAAACAAGCAGAACAAGATATTTTAAATATTTAAAATAATATTAGTAATTTGCCAAATAGTATAATAGAATTCATCCTTGGAATTTTCTTAAACTAATTTTTAAAAAAAAAAAACGTAAATTTTAAAATGATCTTCAAACTCTTTGGTGAGCATTTTATTTTGTTTTATAGTTATTGTTTAAATTTTATTACTCTATTGTAGAATTTAAAAAAAAAATTTCAATAGTGTTAATTTTAATATTTAAAGTTAATAAATTTTTAACGAGGGCATTTTGTGTTAAAATTAAGGTATTTTATTTATTTTACTTTTGTTAGTTTAAAAAATAAAAGTTATGGTAAAAGTTTTTTTTAATTTATTACTTTAATTCTTATTTATGAAGAACTTTTTTTTGATTTACAAAATTTTGACTGCAAAAGTTTTCTAATCCTTATAGAGAACTGAATAGAATTGAGGGGATAAGAGTTTACTTAAGTCGCCCAACAGATTAATTATAATATCTAACCTAACCTAATCGCATACTTAAGTAGATTAATAAAAATTTCAACATTGCCATCCCCGCAAAATAAGGCAAGGTTCCTCTTAAGTTTTAATTCAGTTTACTGAAATATTTAGGATAAACATGATAATCATCTATATTTTAAAAAGATTTCTAGATTAAAACGAATCGGAAGAATTTAACCTAAATATTTCACAGAACTCCGTTGTTATAAAACGAAGTTCCTTTCTTGATTCTTTCGAATATTTAAAGTTTTTAATAGATTTCTAAAATGAATGATTTCAATTCGATAAGTAAAGGACAGCTTAAAAATTTCAAAAAATATCTTTGCTGATCATATTCCTCATAAATTTTATAAGAAAAGATATTAGTTATTTTAAATCTATTGGCTATAAATTTGCGGTTTTATAAAATAATAAAATCAATCTTTAATATGCATTAAAGAACATTAAATCAAAAACTTAATATGTGGTTTTTAAATTTCAAAAAAAAAAGTTAAAACACAAAATAATAATAAAAAATAAACCACAAACTATTCTTAAATATAACAAAATGAATAAAATTTTTAAAATCAGAGTACTCAATAACTACAGAATTATTGTGAAGGTGTAAGTTCTATACAACACCACATGCTATTGGTATACGTGTAGGCACTTGACAAAATATATTTGAATTTTACAAGTTTTTTTCAAAATTAAAACTAAAAGTTTTGGTTGGTCAGAAAAGTTTACATAAAAATTTCTACACTTAATTCACTTAAAACAAGTCAGATAGACCAATGAAAAATGCATTCATTTTAGAAATATAAATATAAAATTTTTACAATATATGACAAAAGGAATTGTATCTATTAAAACTCTAAGAGTACATGTTATTAGGCCTAGTAATATTTCATATTTAAATTATATGTGGAATTCAATAAGATCAATTCTAATAACAATAATATAATATATCCCACCTGTTCCAAGAAGTACTTTAAGTAAAGTTAGGCTTATTAGTCTTACAATTAAACAGTTAGAAATTGCTATTTATATATAGAATATATGGCTATATTGTTCAGTATCCAACACTAATTCTTTTATTATAAAACTAATTGTTATTCTTTTTTAAAAAATATCTATTAATTTTAAATATTAATAGACATATTAAACTGATTTATATTTGTAATATTTTTGAATTTAAAATAAGATTTGTTATAAAATATAACCTTCAAATTGGGTTTTAGTTTATAATTAAAATTATTTGTTGAGAATTTATTCACAGTATATTAATTTAATATATTATATTATTAATATGAAAAGTTCTAAGTTCTTTGAACTAATTAACCTTCAATACAAATGGTTTCATTTTCAATTTAATATATTGACTTTTTGTTCTAAATTTTGTTAAAAAGTTAATATAAAAGACGAAATTAAATACTAGATATGATAATGTTTGTTTGGTTTTTCTTTGTCGCTTTATTTAAAATTCAATTTATTTGCATAAAATCAAAAAACCAACAATAAACATAAAATGACATACAGCTGGGTTGCACAGAGGTTAGAGTGAAGAGTTTTGCACTCGTTTTCCGGTTTTCGACTCGACTTAGCTACCATTTCCCATTGGGTTCAAATTAATGGCTTAATCAATAATTAATAATTATATGTCTTTAATAAAAAATACATCAATATTACAATATAAACAAATACATAATATAAACAAATAATTTAATTGAATAATATAACTCACAGATATAGAAAACCATATAAATCAAATACAAAGTATTGCAAGAATTGTACCTATTGAAAAACTTAGACGTCTGTACATGTATGGGGAATTGTATGGGGAATTCATTAAGATCAATTCCATTCTAGCACGAATATAATATGACCCCCTGTTCCAATATGATGCACTTATGGTATAGACAGGCTTATTAGCCTAACAGTTGAACAGTTAGCGCTTAAAAAAAAAAATAATAGCCCAAAATCTATATATTTTGTTTAATAAATTTATAGATAAAGTTAATGAATCAACTGTAGCTTGGTTGGAATTTATGATAAATATAAAGCCCTTTTAGAATAAGCTGTTCTATTTAAAGGTTCTGTTAGAAGTCTTTAAAATACTTATAGGAATCAATCTTTTGAGTTTTCAATTAAAAGTTGGAGCTTGTAATTTACAATATGATTTTCATTTAGTTGCAACACTTTCAACTGTTTATTTTTAAGTAATTTAATCATTGCGCGTTGTATACTAGGATTATATACGGTACTTTATAAAGTCTATATCATAAAGTATACTTGACTATTTGACGCCTTAATTAATTAATTCTATTTATTGAATTCTATTATGTGATGGATAAATACTTGCTTAGATATCATAAATTTTAACCAAATTACAAATGGTATATGATTTCTTCAAAAAACCGGATGATTTTATTTTTACTTTAATTATTGTGTCATGCACATTATTGGGCTTTTATTAGATTAACTTCAAAGTTTTGAAAAAAACTTAATAGAAATATGTTGAGTTAGAACCATTTTATATTTATTGCCAGCATTTGATTTTTAACAACATTTTATTCTATAGGATCATTTAATTTCATAATCAACATTAATAAACATAATTTGGATTATAAAAATTTTAATGAAAAATTTTAAACTTCCAAAAAAAATTTAAAATTTTTGAAAAATTTTAGGTTTCAACATTAACAATAATTCTAAATAAATCTTACTAATATAAATTACATTTTAAGTGCCGTTTAGTTGTAATAAATAATTTTTCAATTCAATGATTTAACATAAAATTTAGAAATTTTGAATTAAATCACTAAAATGAAAAAATTCTAAAAACAAGAATTTGTGCAATTTTCAATTAAGAAATTGATAATTTTTTTTTAAATTTGCATTTAAAATTAAATTTTCGTGATTTTATTATAAATTTTCCTAATCAAAATTAAAAGTTAATAATTCTTAAACTGATTTATGTTAAAATTTATTATAATAGATTAGATTAAGAAAATTTTTCAAAGTTATTATAAATGTTGAAGGTTATAAAATTTTAAACAAAAATATGAGTTTTGGGAATTTCGAAAGAAGTTGTAGAATAGATTTTGATTATCAAAAATTTTTGAATAAGAGATTGCTAAAATTATTATATGAAACTAATGTTTCGTAATTATCCGTATTTTAAATTCGAAATTAATATTTCTAAAATATTGTTTTTATTAAAAAAATTAAAATTAAAGGAACAAGAGCCCGTGACTGCCAGAATTTCGTTGTTTTATAAAAACTAAACCATTCACAGCGTATGCACAGTTAAGAACGGTTGATTGGTATGTAGATTGGGTCATCGTGGCTTGGGCATATAGCAATGTAGCAAACTTGAATTTTATTGTAATTGTACTTACGTTACAGTATAAAAGCTGAATTTTATACATGTTGCTTGGATATTATTAGAAAATGTTTCCTGAGTAACTAGCCAAATAATTTCGATAGCTTTAACCTTTAGCCAGACAATATAAAAATTGTAAAATGCGTCTGGCTAGAACTGTTAAAAATGTTAACTTTTACAATATTCTATTATTGATTTTATTTCTTTAGAATAAATGCCCATTCCATAACAAAAACCATTATCTAAGAACTTACTTATTTACTTATTGGATCCTAGAACCCCTGGTGGAACATAGGGCGTCAAAAAATCCTCTCCACCTTTCACGATCCTTAGCAATTCCTTTTAGCTGTAACCACGTTTTGCGTTGCGCTTCTGCTTCTTTCAAAACATTACTTCTCCATGTTTTCCTTGATCTACCCACTCGTGGTCTGCCATGTGGATTCCACTCAAAACATTGCCTTGCAATGTTTTCTTCTGGCTTCTTCAAGGTATGCCCGATACATCGCCATTTTCTCTCTCGGATCTCGACTTCGATAATCTTTTGGTTCGTTTTTTGCAACAGGTGCGTTTTGGTAATGATTTGCGGCTTTATATTATATATATTATATTAGTTATTATATATTTTTCCAATATTTTAAAGTATGCTCATGGAATACACAAAGTACATATGTTAATGAATTAACTTATATACTGGATATGCCACAGCATTAATATAAGAATATGTTTAATTTTAAATTGAAATATGATTTATAAAATATTGCCTTAATTTCTTAGAGAATAATAAACTTTAACTGCTCGAAATAAAATCCCAACATTTTGCAGTGTACAAATCTATATCATAAATATGCCCATTTCACTTATACACATATATTTCAATTACATCACATATAATTCCTTTTTATTATGTGTTTATTTTCCTTTAATTAATCAATTTAAATTATGAATTTTTCTAATAATCTTATCATACTTCTGATGTACTCGTATTTAAAAAAGTGTCAAAATAAATTTTTAAAATTTAACATTTTAATTGACATTTGAATCCAACAATGGCAACTGTTATCTTGAATATTATGAATAATATCAAAATATTAAATATGTAACTTAAAGTTGTTGATAATTCACAAAATTTTCAACATTTATACATTCATAAAATATAATTTATATTCTGCAGTTGACAAATAAAACTACCTATTCAAAATAAGCATAATTTTATAATCTTAAGAAATTGCGGTAATTAAAATTAATTAGATTGGTTGTATCATCTTCACTATCGGATAATCACGTGATGAATTTGCTTAACAAAGAGAAAACTTTACAGTTACCTATTTTATATATACCGTAAATATCATGGTGGAGTATTATGGTATTACAAACCATATTATATGCATTTATAAATAAGTTTTATTAGTAAATTTGTGTTTTTTCTAAGAAAATATTGTAAATGGGTGTTACCATCTGGTTTGTATAAATTTATTTTAACAATTGTGTACATATTAAAAATGGCCTTGAGGATCTGCAACAATTATTTAATAGAAATGATGTGAATTTCACATGAATTTTTTATATTGCAATATACAAGTATAATATATGTTTTCTTATATATATATATATAAATATATATATGTTTGTATTTTTTTAATTTGGCTTGGACTGGTTATTTGATGTTGTAATTGTAAATATATGTGTGTATGAAAATTTTTACAAAATAAATGTAACAAATTTTTTTAAGCTTTTATTTGCATAAAAAATAATTTTTTTGTGTACCTACATACATATGTCTATGCCTTTTTTTTTTTGACAATCAATTATTTACTATGTCACATATACGACATTACTGATGATAGTGTGTATTCATTGAATGCAAGATACTACCGTAAAATAATAAATATTTTTTATTTATTTTTTTTTTTTGATTTTTTAATGACTTTTTATTACATTTGTTTTTATTTTTATTTTAGTGATCCACTTTTTTTAGTAAAGTTTTGTATAGCGGTTTTTTTGGTTTTTGCTTTCTTACCTGGACATATTTGTTCAAGTGTATCACAAAACTAAACTAATAGTAGTGATAATGATTGTTATAATGATAATAATAATGATGATAATAATGATATTGATCATTAATATATGATAGGACTGATGGATAATTTTAATCAATGTTGCTGTATTGTACATATGTGTGTATTAAATTGTGTGGTATGATTAGGTACAATATATGGTGCAATAATATATAGATGAGCCACAATATTGTGCAAAAACGGTGGAAAAATACCAAAAAAAAAAAAAGAAAATAAGAAAATTGTAACGTAATCAGTGAAATGCAAAATACAAAAAGTGTTTATTTATATACTTACATATAGGTATAATTTTATATTTTTTTCAAAATTTTTTATTATTATGGAAAATGTTTCAATTTACATATGCTTATACGTAAACGTACGAGTATAAATGTATATGAATATTACATATTAAAATGTCTTTTGAATACGGAATCAAAATAAAAAGAACCACAGTAAAAAGATACTCTTGTGAATTATTTAAGGTTACTGCTAAAGTTTATTTTATATTCAAATTTATTTTAAAAGTAATACACGAAAGTTGAGTATCTAGAATTTTGATTTTTATCATGGTTTCTTAATAGACAGAATGAGCTTCAAAGACCACTTTTCTTTATTTTTTTAACTAAATAATAGGTCTGAAGACTTTTAGTGCGATTGAACAACGAAAGCTAAAATAAGATATAAAGATATTTTTCAAAGTTAATTCTTAAATCTTTGGTAAGATTTAAAGAACCTTTGCGATGGTATCTTCATTTTCTTGGAAAACATGGAATATGGCTTATTATATTTTTTTGGGAGCATATGCCTCTTAATATGTGGCGCACAAAGAATTTGGTCTGTGTAAGAAATGATATATTTATTATATAATTTATTCATTTATGTGTAACAAACACAAATGCAATTTTTCTTAATTCAAATCAAATTATAAAATGAGATTAAAATTCCGCAAATGCATTTAATTATCTTACATATAATGTATAAATGACAAAAGTATCTTGGACATTGTTCTCTTAGTTACGTTTAAACGAACGAAACGATTTATTGTTTAAATCAAAATCTCCAACACTTAACCTAAAGCTGATCCATGTAGATTGCTGACGACATGAATTTACCTGAGATTTAAAAAAAAATATAATTTAAATTTATTTAAAAAGTCTTTCAATGTTTATAGGCCTAGGTTTTATACTTTTTCCGAAATAACCAAAAATTAGCCCCAGTTTTTTTCCATTTTTATGAATTTTATTTCCAGCATATGTGATCATTTCATTCGGAATACTATAATTTTGTTTTAAAATTCAAGTACTTTGTCTTTACATCTAGGAATGATATAGCTTAACATCTAGGAATGATACTTAAAGTTAAAATGTGGAAATTTGAGCAAATATGGCGGTTCTACACACTGTCCGATAAAGCCGCTACAGTATTAAATTACTAAATCGTAAAGTATGTATCGGAACTTGATACAAAGATTTAATTTAATACGCAAGTAAATATATCATGTAAAATAAAATCAAATAAATATAATATTACGTTAAATATTTTAAATACAAGAAACTCTTAAATAATTTTCTTTTATCATCGGTAACTAAAAAAAATATCTTATAATTTTCCAATAATTCATCACATTTAACTCAAAACTAAAAAAAAAAATAAAAACAAACAGTTGAAAAGAAAAGTGAATAGAAAACATAAACAAAATAAAAAAAAATTTTTATATTTTTATTCACGCGACCTCACCAATAGGTCGTGAATTACAAGAGATCAACAGTAATTATTATTATACCTGAATATAAATGAATGAATGAATCAACCGAACCGACCAATTGACTGAAGGTGGTAAAATATTATATTATGTATATATGGTTGATATTAAAAAAAAAATTGGCAATGTATATAGAGGGGTATAATAAATTTATCATATAATTGTGTATATAGTTGTTTTTACCTGAAAATTCATAAAAATAAGGTAAATCCCCCGCCAAAAAAAAAAAAAATTATGTCAGTCATTATAAAATATAACTCAAATTTTTTCCCGTATTTTAAATTTTGTTCTATTGTTTTGTTTTGTTTTTTTTTTTCATTTGTTTGTTTAAATTTTATGTATTTTGTTTTTTATTGTATTTTATTTTTGTATCTGTAATGTGTATGGAAAATTTGGCTAAATGAAAAAAGTCCTCAAAAAAGAATTGAAAAAAAGTTTCCAAGCTTAAGATTTTAAGGAAAAACTTTTATTAATATTTAAATAAGAAGGGTATCGAAATCTAGTATTTTTGAAAATATTAAAGTATCCCCCTTTTTCCGAATATTTATATAAGAGCATGTCAATGGGTAGATGAGATTCTGATTTTGAAAAAGTTTCAAGAGCTGGATACAAAGGGTTCCATTTTAATATCTTTACATATTTATGTAAAAAAGTTATATGATAATTATGTAATAAAAGATGATATTCAGAACATTTATAAAGTAATAAAAAGGGTATTTTTTTAAGTTTCACAGTAACTTTTGAAACTTTTTAAGCAGGGCCCTGTTGCACGTATAATTTATCATCACTAATTAAATAATTATTTATTTGATATAATTTTGTTTAATACAATAAACTCATGAAGTTTGATTAGTAAACTTTAAAATTCAAAATTAAAATATATTGACTCAAAGTTTGGTAACTTCATTTGTAGTCGTATGTAGGTAATAAATATTAACATTAATTTAAAACTTTTGGAAAGAAACCTTTTGTGCAAAGTTTTCTTAAATTTGCAAGAGGTTTCATTATTTTTGTTTAAGGTTTAATTTTATTTCATTGAAAATGTTAAAATATTCGAATATCTATTTTAAAAATTTAAAATCACACATAATATAAATTTTTGAAATACATATATGACATAATTAAAAAAAACGAGGAAGAGTGTAGTAGAGTAGACTGTGTCAACTCTGGGATACCCGTATGACCGTAACATATACATTATATCATCCGGTTAATTACTTTTGGCAAAATTTCAAACATTCAGCTTTATTAGGTGTAGAGTAATGCTCATATAAAAGAAGGAGTTGTATGGCAGCTACTCGAACCCTCTGCAGTAGACCAACCAAATTTTGCAGTAACTTTGGCCATTACACTAAACTATTTTTGGCAAAATTTCAGACACCTATTTTCATTTGGTGTAGTGTAATCCTCATATAAAAGAAGGAGTTATATGGCAGCTACTCGAACCCTCAGCAGTAGACCAACTAAATTTTGAAGTAACTTTGGCCATTACACTAAACTATTTTTTGCAAAGATTCAGAAACCCAGCTTCATCAGGTGTTTGTAGTGTAAAGCTCATATAAAAGAAGGAGTTGTATGGCAGCTACTCGAACCCTCTGCAGTAGACCAACCAAATTTTGCAGTAACTTTGGCATTATACTAAACTACTTTTGGCAAAATTTCAGACACGCAGCTTCCATAGGTATAGAGTAATGCTCATATAAAATTAGAAGTTGTATTGCAGGTACTCGAACCCGTGGGCCAAAATGGCTGAATTTAAAACTCGATTACGTTTTTGGCATAAAAACGAATTTGTGAAAATTTCATAATCCTAGCTCCTTTACTTTTTGAGTTATCGTGATGACGGACGGACGGATGGACGGACAGACGGACAGACGGACGGACGGACATACATAGCTAAATCGATTTATTTTTCGATTCTGATCCGATCCATACACTTGAGTCTATATAGTCTATAGGCGTCACAAACGTAATGGCAAATTTATTATACCCTTGGACTATATAGTCATACGGGAATAAAAATGGCATTTGGCAATCAATAATAGTATACTTTACAAAATGGATAGAATTTAGGTAACAAATGGATAGTATTTAATATTAGTAGGATTGACATTTCACAATTATTAAAATGCAGTTATAAATTCAAAAATATATTTTTAAATTTGACAATATTTCAATAAGTTATTAAAATATTTGTCAAGGTAATAAAATATTGTCTAAAGTACCTAAGGACTATATAAAATATTTCAAAATGATAGAATTAATGCTAGAAGAGATTAAATACTTCAGCTAATATGCCAAAAAAAAACCTGTGCAATTTCACAAAAATTTTACTGTAGTAATTTATGTAAATGAGTTAGAAGGGGTTAGAATTGGTTAGAAAAGCAGGAATCCAATCAATAATCTAGTTTGGTTAAATTTTCTCAAATTCCTAAAGTTTCTTATAATTATTGGAGAAGTTTTTCATAATTGGTTTTTGAGACTTTTTGTCTTGGGAAATTTTTTCATATAGCCAAAAAAAATTTGTATTTTAATGCTAAAAAAACAACAAAACAAAAAACAACAGATTACAGCACAATGTAAACAAGAAAATTGTTTTAGACTAGTTTTTCTTTCAAAATTTTTTGTTTTTTTTTTGCAGTTCAAAAGAATTCAAATTTAAATTTAAGATTTATTTCTCTCTCTCTCTCTCTCTCCCTCTCTTTCTATACAATTTTTTGATCTCTTGTTTTAATGCCCGGAAAATTTACAACAACAACAACAACTTTAATATTATTCTATTTCAAATAAGTGCGTTTCATCTAAATAATTAAGTATAAAGATGAAAAGAGATGGAAATGGTTGGAGAATACATAATTTAATTTATTAGTATTGTTGTTTTTTTATATATATGTTTTCTCTATGTTTACTAAAAATGATAAAGAGATCGGTCGATTGACAACGGCAACGACAACGACAACAACGTTAAGACTTCGGGTACAAAAACAACAATTACAATAACAATAATATTATGTAGTAAGAATAATATTTTCATTGTTAAAAAGATTTTTGTTTTTTTTTTCTATTTTTATTTTTAATTTTGAAGAGCAACCCCCTTCTTTTAGGAAAAATAAAATTTTATTTGTATATATGGGTGTATATAAAGGTTTTTGTCTTGGCTACATAGATAATTAACTCATTTCATAATAATTAGAAAATAAAAATAATAATATAAAAATAAATATATATATTTTTTAGAAGTATGTATTAAAAATATAGTAGGTAAATTTTTTTTTTAAGTAAATTTTAAGATTTTTAGTTTTTCATCAACTGAAGGTATTTAATTGGAATTTTGTCTCAGAATCGGTACAGTTTTTCGTGAATCTTTCAATTGTTTGTATCGTTACATATATTTTTGATATTTTTATTTAAAAGTTTATTAAAAAATTATTATTTTTAAAAATAAAATAAAATAAAATAAAAATAAAAAAAAACAAAATAAAAATAAAGGAAATTTAAAAAAATTAAATAAATTAATTAAAAATAAATAAATATAAAATTAAAAATATTAAAAATGGCATCAACAATTTGTTTAAGTTTAATCGTTATTATCAGTTTATTCGGTTGTAATGTTTTAGCCCGTCCAGGATACTCACATCATGGTTATAATAATGTAGATTATTATGTGAGTGTAATTTAATATTATTTATTAGAATATTTTATTTAAAAAAAATTTTTATATAATACTTTAAATTTGAATTAACTGAAATTAATTGAAACTTTGTATATATACAAGTGTTATCCTCGGAAAATTTAAAATATGAATAAATATAAACCTATTAAATAAAAATTTACTTAAAAATTAAATTAATAATTTTAGTAAATTTCTTGAATACATTTAAATTTTGAAAACATTTAAATTTGAAAAAAAAAATAGTGTTATTTTAATTAAAATTTGTGATTTGTGAATTTAAAAATTTATTTTAAAGTGTAATTAATTCAAATAATACATTATTAACTTTAATATTTTATATAATTCAGTAAAATTATAAATAAAATTTAATTTAATTAAATTAATAAAATCAAATAAAATTAATATAGTCTTTTAAATATCTAAAAATTTTTAATTAAAAAAATCAAAATTAACTTAAGAATATTCGAATGAATTTTTTTCTTTAAAATATTTGTTACGAATAAATTACGAAAAAAAAAAACAAAATCGATTTTCAATTTTAAAAAAGGATTATTAAATTTAAAATTCAGGATATTTTCAATTGAATCCTTCTTTTAATATCAATTTTTAATATTACAAATTAATGTAGTTATTTAAAATAATTACTGTTGGATAAATTTAATAAAGTAACACCAAAATGTTAAGTTCTTGTGAATTTAAAATTTAGAATTTTTAATAATTGAGACGTTTTTTTTTTTTAAATTCTTCATTTTTTTTTTTTAAAATAATATTTAATTTGAGTTTACTAATATTATTTAAAATTTTTTTATTTAGTTAGAATTATTTAATAAATTAATTTAATCAAAGTTTTTAATACACATTAAAATTTTTTATTTTTTTTTTTTTTTTGGTTTATTTTTTAATTTAAAGGATCATCCAAAATATGCTTTTAATTATGGTGTTGCTGATCATACAACCGGAGATGTTAAATCACAACATGAAACACGTGATGGTGATGTTGTTAAAGGTACGTAAATATAAAAATAACCACAAATTAATTTTTATCTAAAAAAATCTTTATTTTTTCTTATTAATTTTTTTTTTTATAAATTATTTAATAATTACAGGACAATATTCATTAGTTGAACCTGATGGTTCAATACGTACAGTAGATTATACAGCTGATTCAATTCATGGTTTTAATGCTGTAGTATCAAAAACAGGTCCAACTATACATCATACAGCACATCATACTGCTCATCATACAGCACCAGCAGTTGTACATTCAGCGCCAATTTTACATAAACAAATTGTACCAGCAGCACCAGTTGTTTATGCATCACCAGCACCAGTAGTTTATGCTTCACCGGCACCCTATGGTAAGTTTTGATAAATTTTACTTATTATTAATTATTTAATTATTAGGTTTTATTTAGTTTCTGTTTTTTGATTTGGTGTTTAGATAAAACTTTTTAAAAAAGAAAAACCTGGGAATCAAAGGGAAATAGGTTTATTATATTAGTAATTTTGTAAAAAGTAATTTAAAACTCAATATTTAATCAAAAAATTGGAAATTTATCAAAATAATTTATTTAAATCTTATGGGATTTCTTCGAAGATATTAAGAGAATATAAAAAAATATATAAAAGTAAAAAATGTATATAAAAGTAATATCATGATAGAACTTTATTAATTTCAATTAATATATATATTAAAGGTTAATATATGTTTAGATTGATTAAATTCAATAACTTCTGAATTTCTTTATCTTTTGAACAATATTGATAAAAATAGAAATTGATAAGTTCGATTTTTTTTTGATATTTAATCGTGCACAAGTATGTCAACAAATATTTAAGATAAAGTTATAGGGTTCGTTATAATTTTAAGTACAAAGTAATTAGTAGTAATCTATCGATTAAAATTATATATATTTTACAAACATAATTTCCAACTACTCTAAAAAACGATTTTCATGAATCAATATTTTATTAAAAGTTTTTGAGTTTTACAACTTTCGAAATTCTTTTTACATTTCGAAAATCAACTACAAAATTTTCAAAAAAGTTCAATTTGAATTTATGATATCCTATAAATTAAATTTTTAGTTGTTCTTTTAAAGAAATTTAAAAATGACATATTTGTTGTCGACTTGCATCATGCAGCTTGATTAGTCAGTCTAAGATCTATTGAATGTTTTTTTGAAAATCTAATTAAAAATCTACGATCTTTTGAAATAAGAATTACCATAATTTTATATTTTTGAATTTTTTATGAAAAAATTATGTATTTAATTGAAAATATTAAATAAAAACCTGTTTATTGTTTAAATTTAATTAGAAAACTACTAATAATATTAAATAATATAAAAACTTCTACGACCATTATGCAAAATTTAGTTTTTTTTTTTGTTATTCTCATATTGTTCATATGTGAATTTTCTCACCCACTAATTTATTATGTATATTGTATCATAAGTGCAATATAATGTTCAACCTTTACTTAAAAAAAAATGTTAGGGAACATTTTTACAAAATTATTTTAAGTATAGTTGGAGTTTTTAAAAAAAAAAAAAAATTTAAATAATAAAAGAATAAAATTTCTGGGAGAATATTAAAAAAAAAATATTGTAGAAAATATAACAGTTTCGTAACGTAATTATTAGATTCCATTAGCTGTATGTGCTGTATAAAAAGTTGTAGATTATTTCCATAATATTTGATTACTTTATAATGTTTTTTCTTCAAACTCTTTTATAATAAAATTATTTCTTATAGCTCAATTCAAGAAACTAATTAAAGTAAGGCTTTTGGGTTTAATTTTTGAATATATCAATGTTTTTCCTAATTCAATTCCATTTAAAAATTTTAATCAAAGTTGCTTAACTTCATTTCAAACTTGAACTTTAAGTACAAAATTTAAAATATTTAGCCCCCCCCCATAAAATTTATAAACCAAATTAATACTAAAAAAATATAAAAGTTAATTTCTCAAGAAAGCGAGTCCGAACTTTAAACTGATATGATCATAATTCAAAATAAAACTAATATTATTTTTTAATTTGAAACATAATAAATGAAAAATCAGATTTCCTATAATAATGATAATTTTTTATTACACTACTTGAAAATTACTGATAATCGTAATCATAAAGGTTTTAAGTATGTGATTACCTTAACAATCGAATTCCAAATTTTTTGGTTTTGTTTATTTATATTTAAACAAGTGATGAAAAAAACCAAGGGTTTTTAAAAAAGCACATTTTCAAAATAATATAGTGTTTCATACTGAGTATTTTATCGGGATATAATGTTGAAACTTCAATGTTAACGTTTAATTTAAGAAATATATACGTTGGTGACTAAGTTACTACTTGTAGAAACAGTAAATTTTTTAATTTTTAAGTCCTAATAGCTCCTCTATTGGGAAGATTGCCCAATTTATCAAGGATATAATCCTCACTACTCCCCTTCCCACAACTTTTTAAGGTTCAAGGAATTAAATTGTAAATCATACCAAAATTTGGAATTTTACTTAGAATTTTACTATTTAAGCAAAACTGGTTAAAACTGAGAGACACTTTCTTCAATATAAAGAACCGCTTTCAAATTTAAAAAAATCTTTTAACATATGTTAAAGTATAATGTTTGATCTTCAAATTTTGTATATTAACAAAAAAAAATTGTTAATCGACTATTATTTATTTCTAATGATTTAACTACTCCCAAAATTTCAGGACCGTAGCTTAACCCGTTTAGAAGATATGTAGGGCCAAAAATTTTGCAAAAATTGAGTTTTGCATAATTGTAAATTTTAGTACCGTATGGCATTCCTAAACATTTGTCTTTTAAAAATTTATAAAGTTTATAAAACCAGCTATCTTTTGCCGTTTTCAAATTGAAAATACACTTAATATAACTCTTGTTATAACAATTTAAATATAGGGCTTTTCCCAACTTTGGGGGACTGCAGCTCCGTAACAGGTGGGGCTACAGAAAAAAATTCTTCTACGAAATTATTTTTTTTGTAATACCTACTCGCGGCTAAAATTTCTTTTCTCTATTTCAAATGATGTAAAAGTTTTTGTAAACATACGGACAGACAGACAGACAGACAGACAACGGACGGATGGACAGAGTGAAATTATATAGGCATATTTTTACAAAATTTTTTGAAAATGTGCTAAAAATAATCATAACTCAATCTAGATTGCTTTTCGAATATTTAAGATTAGAATATTTGAGTATTTATAGGAATTACTTTTAAATTATTGAGAATTGTTCTTTATAGTAATCAAAATAAAATGAAAGTAATCTATAGGTTTATGGTAATTATGGATTTTTAAGGAAATCGAAAGTAATCTAATAAAAACAATACTAATTTTAAATATTCAATTATTTTTAATAGTTTATTTAAAAAATTTGAGTTCGATCACTATAGTAATAGTAATTAAAATTTTTAATTACGATTATTATAAGTAACTGAAATATTAAAAAAATTCGAAAATTCGAAAATACATCCAAAAAACTTTTTTGTGTATTTTAGAATATTGTAAAATTTATACATAAAAACTCCAAATTTGAAAATACATAGTTCAATACAGTTTTTCAAATCACCAAAATTGGAACTTGAATGCGACTCTTTTCTAAATAAATATTAGATAAATATAAAAAGTTATGAAGTTTTATATCATTTTGAAATTTTTTAATTAAAATTTAAAAAAAAAAATTCAATGAAAATATAAAAAAAACAAGGCAGAATAAATCAAAAGAAATTGAAATTGTATATAAGAATATTACTCAACGTTTTGAATTGAAAATTCATTTGAATAATAAAGAAAATTTAACAGAGAATGGTAGCCTTTAAATATGAAAAAAAAAAACGTTATTTTAAAAAATATAAATTTAAATTTTTACAATGGACAATTGTTTGAATTTTGAAAACCAAAATAATAAAAAAATAATAATTTATATATGTAATTATTTTAATAATTATTAAATTTTAAATACATTAGGATTTAATTATTTGGAAAAAGAATTATAGGGTGCATGCAATAAGGCCAAATGAAATAAAGCCAATTGAACTTATTTTCTTATCATATTTGAAATAAAGCCAAAAAACGAATTTTTAAATTTTGGTCTTATTTCAATATGAAAAATTGAAATAAAGCCAATTTGATTATATGTATTTCAAATCGCTAATTTTTTTTTAATGTGCAAAGAATTGAATTATTAATTTTCAGAAATTTTGTGAAAATTACATTTATATTTTTACAATTTTTATATATATGTGTACGAAAGATTCTAAATTAGGATGAATTTTAGAGTTGGATTCAAAATCATGGTATTCCCTTTTTCCAGAATATTAATGTACTATAAAATTCATTCTGATTTAGAATCTGCTATATTCACACATATATATATAAGCGGTAATACTAATTTTGATTTATCTTATGTTTAAAATAATTTTGGCTTTATTTCTTTATAACTTTGGCTTTATTTCTTTTTCAAACATTTTTAAAAATAAAATAAAGCCGAAAATTAAGAAATTATGATTTTGATTTTATTTCAAATATGGTATTGAAGTAAAGCCAAAAAAGTGGTTTAAATTTGGTTTAATTTCATTTGGCCTTATTGCTTGTACCCGAATTATTTGCAGATTTAATTGTTCGATACATTCTGTATAGGTACTTATTCAAACGTATTTAAATTGAGATTTTTAATGTATATATATATATCTATTTCATTTTACTTTTTATACAAGAATACATCTTTCAATATATATATATATAAGTGAAAACCTCTATTCCTTACACTCGATATTCTTCGGTAGATGTCACAATATTTGTATTATATTTTAACATACTAAAAAATGAAACTGTTTAATGAATTGTGAGATAATTTGATTAGATTCTTTTTCTGAATTTCAATTTTATATTGATAATTGAAATATTAAATGAATTATTTTTTATGTTTTTAATTTTTCTTTTGATGAACTGCAAATTTCTTAGAAAAAAAAAATTTTCAAATAAAGTTTATTTTACTTAATAATTTAGAACATAATTTAATCTTATCACCACCATTAATCATTTTACATAAAGAGACGTTAAGTCAATGACAACTATACAAATGATTAAATTTACAATCAATTAACTAATTGTACAGTGGCGTGCAAAAAATAGTATGTGATTTAGTTTGTTCAACCTAAATACTTAATTTTAGTTTCCATTTTGCAAAAATTCAATTTGCCTTAAATAAAATTAAATGTAATAAAAAATGTGCTATAAGTTTTAAGAATCTTCAGATACGATAATATAACTTCCGCATGCAAAATGGTATTAAACTTTTGGTTGTTTGAAAGGTTTACTAACTAAGCCCACCGATTTCGCAGCCCTAACCGTGGGATAAAGGCCCAAACTTCTTGTGTATACGGTATGACTGAAGAGAAATTATGGAATAGGAATGTAATATTTAAGTGAAAGATTGAATCTAGGTACAAAGTGATTCATTTATTAGTATAAAATAATATTGGAAAAGAAGAAAAATTTTTAGACCTAATTATTGTTAAAAAATTTTTAGAATATTGTCGTTTAAAGCATGATTGTTCTGAAAGTGAAATCACTAAAACTGTGTTCGACGACGGGAGTATAATAATCCTAAGTAAATAGTTTTAACGAAAATCTTTTATATCAATTAGAGACATTTAAATATTTAAATGAGCATAAAAATAATTTTACCATAATAGAATTCAAATAGGTATACAATTAGATTCACTATTCATTCATTACAAAAATATAGTAACGGAAAATAAATTGCAACAAACTAAGAAACAAACTTACGGAAGGAATTAATTAAAATAATTTATAAATTACCTTAATTTGCACTAATTTAAAAAAAAATTAAAAATAAATTATAAAACTTTAAAAGATAATCAATGGTGTTTTTCTACTCCTCCACAAATAATTTTAAACTTTTCAAGTTCAAACCATTATTTGTTTTTATAAACAACTTCTTACAAATGTTTTTAGTACCTTTAAGTACACACTCTTATTTAAATATTGTAGTCTTGACTCTTGATTAATGAGTTTTTCTTTTTTATTTTTAAGATTTTTTTAAATCGATAACAGTTAACAGATAGTTTTATCCATAACCTTGACTATTAAAACAAGGTTAAAATGTTAAAATGATTTTTTAAAGATATAAGAATTAACTGCTACTATTTACAGTTATAATTTGTGGTAACAATTTTTTTTAAGTAGTTCTTTTTATATTTCATTATACTATCAGTATTAATGAGCCAGTAATCAGTCGGCTGTAAATGAATAGATTTTCTCAGTGATATTTAATTTCAAGTCAAAATTATATAAGATACTATGAGTATTGTAAATTTACCTTGAATCTTAAATAATTATTTTATTTTTCCGGAATTTTTATTTTCACAAAATTAAATTTAACTAAAGCGAATATTTTTCCATACTTTCATTCATTTTTCATGACAGCCTATTTTTTACAGTTATAAATTTAAAATTGAATGAATTTTGGATAAATCACCATATTACTATATTCGAAAGTTACATTTAAACTTAAGTTCTTTATTTCTTCTTTAGGCATTTGTAATTCAATTGTTTAGTTGTTAAAATTTATACATATTTAAATTGTAAAGTATTCGATATATGGAGAATTTAATTAATTAAAAGCGTAATTTATCTAATGGTCTTAAAATAGTGGATAATTATTAATTATAAATTAAATAAAACTAGGAACTTTTCGTAATTTTTTGCATCGTCATATCATGTCATATTTCTTGTATTTGCGGACGAACATCGCTAAATCGACTGAGGAGGTGACGTTGATCTAAAATATATATATACTTTAATATATGTAGTTTGCTTCCTTTTGGTGGTTACAAACACTGTACCAAAGTAATATACTTCTATACTTTTTTTAGTTGTAGGTTATTAAAATAGGATAAGACTTTAGTTTTTCAGTTATCTAAATAAAATTATTGAATAATTCGTAGGAAACGTATTGATATAAATAAAAGAAAGCAAACGATCAAATATAATTTAGGTAAAATGAATTCAAACGGTTTTTTTCTTTTTGTAAACATTTAAAGTATAAAATTGATGATTAGTATGTATTACCCTTCGATCATATCTTAGATAGATTATAATGATCTTTACATTTTGATCTGTTATGATTTTAACACACTGAAGAGCTAAGTTTAATAATGTGTTACATTAAAAAAAATTTTATTTAAATTCTCTATATATGTAATTAACCGTTTTATTTATTTATTTATTTCAAGTACCAGTCAGTGGTTAATATTGCCTGATATTATAATAGTCCATTGCCTATTTGGAATTTCGAATTCTTATTAAACTATTATAATATGCACTATATTTTTAATTAGATATCATCCGACCAGGGTTTGAGCCCAACTCTTTTCAATTGAAAGCCGCCACAGATCTATCGGTCAGATAGTTAATTTTTTTTTAAAACATTTTCGATTGTCTTTACGGTACAAATTTTGACAAGTTACACTATTTTAGTGTCGCTGCAAGATTTGTGTAAAATTTTTTGCTATACTTAAATGTTGCGATGCTTTCATTATTAAGTTAATTTAAAAATTAAATAACAGAGTTGTTCTGTGTTTACTTACAACAGTAAAATGATCTCTAATTCATTGTATTAAATTGTATTTGAAATGATCTCTAATTCATTAATAAAAATAATTTTTTAAATAAAAAAAAATAGTTTTTTTATATATCACATTTTTAAAATCGTCTTAAAAATATAAAATAATTTCTTCACTTATGTTGCTCATATTTGAGTAATGTTCACTTAAGGTTGCTACAGTGTCATCAACATTTTTCAGTATTGAAGCTATGTTTAATTTTTGATTTCAACCATATTTTTAATCCAACTATCCGATAAGTGAAATATGTAGTGCGAAAATATCAATGATAGCTCTACAATTCCTATTTTGATATATTACATACGCCTTACATGTTTTGTCTTACATCTTACTTAACTTTCATAAAACTTTTACTACCACAAATTTTCAGAACAAATTTAATGGGGAGACTTTTTTTTGATGTTATAAATATGTATGGAGCTAAAAGAAATTATTTTATATTTTTAAGTTAATTTTAAAAATGTGATACATAAAAAAACAATTTTTTTTATTTAAATAATTATTTTTATTAGATCTTAATTCCATTTTATACAATGAATTCGAGAACATTTAATATTCTAATTAATTTGATATTAATATTCTAATAATTAAATTTGAACTATTCTAATTAAACACAGAAAAACTATGTTATTTAATCTTTTATTGCTTTTCTTTTTTTTTTAATTTGCAATTTTTAATTTAAAAATTGTAAATCAAATATATTTGACTCATCTATGTAAGTACGCAAACTCATTTTTTGTTGATTCATACAATGTAACGTTCCTTCATCTACATTTTTAGAGAAACGCAAATATTCTGTTTTCCCTTTAGAACTTATAGTAAATAATAGTTGTCTTCCAAACTCTCTTTTAACACTCATAATTTTGTACAATTGATTTAAATTTAAATCAGTTATTTTCAAAACCACTTGTTTCATCATAATCTCTTGTTGATATTGATTCATTTCCCGTATACTTTGAACCCCCTTTCGATTCACTTGATTTACATGGGACAAAGTATTATTGTTTCTATATTGAATTGTTTCAGTTTTATTCTTATTTTGATTTTCAAAGAAGTTTATATAATCTAAAGTTGAACTAAACATATTGATTTTTTATTTCTAATATACTTTTCAAAATATTTTAAATAAACTGATAAAAAATACGTAAATGTTCAGTCTATTTATACAAAAATAAAAAGCAAGATAAAGAAATTATAAAAAAAAACGAGGTAGAGTGTAGTAGATTAAACTGTGAACTCTGGGATACCCGGATGACCGTAACATATACATAATATCATCAGGTTAATTATTTTTTGCAAAATTTCAAACATTCAGCTTTATTAAGTGTAGAGTAATGCTCATATAAAAGAAGGAGTTGTATGGCAGCTATACGAACCCTCTGCAGTAGACCAACCAAATTTTGCAGTAACTTTGGCCGTTACACTAAACTATTTTTGACAAAATTTAAGACACCCAGCTACAAAAGGTATAGAGTAATACTCATATAAAAGAAGGAGTTGTATGGCAGCTATACGAACCCTCTGCAGTAGACCAACCAAATTTTGCAGTAACTTTGGCCATAAAACTAGACTCCTTTTGACAAAATTTCAGACACGCAGCTGTAATAGGTACAGAGTAATACTCATATAAAAAAGAAGTTGTATGGCAGCTACCCGAACCCATGGACCAAAATGGCTGGATTTAAATAGCGATGACGGCTATTGCAAAAAAACGAATTTGGGAAAATTTCAAGATCCTAGCTCCTTTAGTTTTTGAGTTATCGTGCAGACGGACGGACATACATAGCTACATCGATTTATTTTTCGATTCTGATCCGATCCATACACTTGAGTCTATATCTACCCTCCCTCATTCTCTGCGTCACAAACGTAATGGTAAATTTATTATACCCTTTGACTTAATAATATTTTAGATAAGAAAACTTCAAGAAAAAGTCATAATTTTTTTAATTTTATGATTGACCCATAAATTGATTGATTAAATAAATATTATCTACCAAGAAAGTTATTTAATCTTAAGTCAAATTTGATAATATTGCAGGAAAAGTATTTTAATTTAAAAATTAAAGTTTAAATAATTTTAAACCTTATTTTGCAGAATATAATGATTAGTTTTAAATTGCAAGAAAATATAAAAAAACAACTACTTTGAGAGTTTAATTAAGTATTTTAATATATAACTTATTATTAAAAATAACATAACCTTATGTCTGGACATGAAATTTTAGAATATACGCATATAAATACAATACATATAAATTATATCATCCTGTTAATTACTTCTGGAAAAATTTCATCTTATTTGACTTATGAATAAATTTTAAATACATTTTAAGAATATAATAGGATTTAATAATTTGAAGAGTGGGCAGTATATAGACTGAATTATATGTTAAGCATTATACTTTTATGTTAAGCAGTAGTATTATACTTTTTTCCTCTAAGAGAGGTGGAAACCTTTAATATACAACAATATTTTATGTATTATTGGTAGTTTGACATTTTAACGCACTAAAACCACCGCTCTTGCAGCTCTAACTGTGGAACAAAAGTCCGACTCGTCTGAAAAAAAAACTTATGGAAGCAATTAATTAAAATAATTTATAAATTCAAACCATTATTTGTTTTCATAAACATCTTCTTACGAATGTTTTTGCTACTTTCAAGTACACACTTTTATTTAAATATTATAGTCTTAACTCTTGATTAATAAGGTTTTCTTTTATTTTAAAGATTTTTTTAAGTCGATAGCAGTTAACACATAGTTTTATCCATAACCTTGACTATTAAAAAAGTTTATAGAATTTTTACTGAAATTGTAATCCACTTTATAATTTAATTGTATTGTTTTGTTATATTTTTTGTATTTTTTGATATTGAAAGTTCTAAGAAAAATTGTTTTATTTATTTATTTCAAATTTTGTTATCAAATACTTCAAATTTATATTTATTACAATCATTAATTTTAGTTTGTTTCTTAAGATAACTTTATCATAGTAAAGTAAACTGTATATTGTTCGATATTTGAAACAATTGTACAATATTTACACAATAATTTCGTTATTTTTAATCAACATACTATAATACTTATAATACTTATAATACCTATAATACTTATAATACGATTTTTAGAAGGTAAATAATCTCATTTTGTATTAGATAACGCATAACTTTCGAATTGTAAACGTTTATTTTTTTTTCAAAAAGTTGTTCAATATCTAAAGCTTAAAATCAACTGTTAGAATGTAGCATAATATTCACATTTGGGATCTTGAATTTCAAATTGACAATCCCAATGTTCGGACATGCTTTACCAAATATGTAATCTAGATAAATTTTAGGCAATGATACTTTTTATATTGAATTGAATTCATATGATGACTCCTGATGAACAATTCCAGTGGAACACTTGGGAGGCGTCAAGTACTCTCATTATAACACTATGGAAATTTTTATGTTTTTTAAAATCTGATTTAGAGTAATTATTGTGAGATCTTTTACAATGGGAAACATGTTTCCATTACAGAAAGCACAAAACCAACGTCCTATTTATTTATGCATTATTTAAGTCTTCCGGATTTTTATCCAATACCAAGTATTTGCTATTTGAATTTTATGACAATACAAAGTATGAATATACATCACAATATGACACATCTTACAACTTTATTCAGTTTTTCAAAGAACAAGTAATGAAAAAAAAAACCAAGGGTTTTCGAAAAGCACATTTTCCAAATTATATACGGTTTTTTACTGAGTATTTTATCACTTATTTTTATAAAAATATATATTATGATAATATTATAATTTAGTTATTTCATAAATTTATTAATTATGAATAATAGTGAAATCAATACATAAAATATAATTCCAATGCATTCAAAAAACATGTTAACAAGTGCGAAATATAATTTTGGAGGTTCAATGTTAACTTTTAATTTTGGAAAAACATACACTGGTGAATAAGTTACTGTTTTATAAAAACACAAAAGTTTTAATTTTTAAGACTTAGTAGCTCTTCAATGGGGAAGGTTCTTATGATGATTCTCGAAGATCTGCCCATCCTCCTCCTGTTCCCACTCTTCTATTTTTCAAGGTTCAAGGAAATCAATTGTGAACTCCTCCAAAATTTAGAATTTTACCTAGAATATTATTATCTAAGCAAAAATGGCTAAAACTAAGATACAATTTCTTCAATTTAAAGAACCCCTTTCAAATTTAAGAAAAACCTTTGACAAATGTTGAAATATAATTAAAGACGTTTCTGTTTTGCATATCTCTAAAAAAAATTTGATCTGGTATTCAAGTTATAGATGTTTAAAAATAGCAAAATTACAATTTTCGAGCCCTTATAGCTCCTAAACAGGAGACGTTACAAAAAAAATTTGTTAACCGACTCCTACTAATTTCTGAGAATCTAATTTCTCCTAAAATTTCAAGAGTCTAGCTTAAAACGGTTTAGAAGATATGTGGGCCCAAAAATTTTGCAAAAAATTGAGTTTTGCATAATGGTGAATTTTAGTACCGTATGGCAACCCTAAACTTTTGCCTTTTAAAAATTTATAAGGTTAAATAAAACCAGTTATCTTTTGCCGTTTTTAGATTGAAAATGCATCTAACAGAACTCTTGTTCTAGCAATTTAAAAATAGTGTTTTTTCCAACTTTGGGGCTCCGCAACGGATAGGGCTGAAGAAAAAGATTTTTTTACGAAATTAATTTTTTGGTAATACCTACCTGCGGTTAAAATTTCTTTACTCTATTTCAAACGGTGTAAAAGTTTTTGTAAACATGCGGACGGACGAACAGAGTGAAGCTATATAGGTACATTTTTACAAAATTTTTTGAAAATGTGCTAAAAACAGAAATAAAATAAAAACGTAAAAACATCAAACAGTAAACTGATCACTGTAAATTCAGTGCACGAATTATTAGAAAAAAATGTATCATCGCCGTCATTTTTAAATTTTGTAATTCTACCAAAAGATTTGATTTGTTTTTTTCTGGTTAAGATTTTGTAACTGATGATGGTTTTAAATGGTTAACCATTAATTTTAACTATTGTTCCAATAAACGTTTTTTTTTTGTTTTAGCATACGGCATTGAAGTATCACTGCAATTATTTAGATGGTTTTTCTTTGTTAGTTTTTCAAAAAATAATTCAATATTTAAATAGTTTTCCATTTGAACTCCAGTTATATTTTTAGTGGTATTATATTGAGTACTTGTACTCTTTTTTTTGGATAGTTATTATCATAAAAAATGTCGTAATTTTTTTTTTAACTGAAACGTGATGATATGACATTAAAAATGGGTTTAGTTTTACAATTTTTTATTGTTTTAAAATATTGTTATATAATTTTTGAAAATATTATTTAATTTGTTTTTCCAATATTTTGAAGGCTATTTTTAAAATTGTCAAGTTATGAAAATTAAAAATTTTATTTAGAAGGAATCTAATTTAAATAATTTATCTTGATTTAATTAATCAAATTTCAAATCAAAAACTCAAATGAATTGTTAAAATTTAATATTGGCATTATGAGTTGCTAAACAATAAACTTAATTTATCGACTTTTAATCCAAAAAATTCTTGAAATAAACTTAGAGCCTTTACCATGTTTTTGAAAGTTATAATTTTTTTAAAATTTTAAAAGCATAGGACTAGTATAGGACCGGTGGTTTGAATTCTGTCCATATGTTTTTCCTTCTTTCTTTTTCTATTGTTCTTTTCCAAGTGTTTTTGAGTTTGCACACTTTTCTGTTTTCCTAGGGGTTCCAATCTAATACCTCTTTAGCAATCCATACTCTTTTTATCTGCATCCGAACAGGTTCTTGTCGTGTTATTAGCCACAATTGTTCATTAGTTATTCTCTGCGTACAGAAGATTTTCCATATAATGTGAGGCTATTTGTTGAAGAAACGCTGCAACCTTTTTGTAGGGCGCATGTTTATCACTTAAGTTCCCTGCCATATAAGAGAATTGATTTTACGCGGAAGTTAAATATTATTATTTTTGTTGGTCCGGCTATTTGCCAAGTATAAATCAAGTGTTATTGAATATGTTTAATATTCAAAAAATTTTACCACCTTCAAAGTTTTAAAAAAACAATATATATAGGTATAAAATATAAATTTCATTTTAGCATTCTATATTTTTTTTTGAATTAGAAAACTTTCAAAAAAGAAAGTCAAATTTTAGTGTTTCGTCCATTGAAGGTAATATCAACACTAATATTACCTACAATGGACAACCCATCCAACTGCAAATAAATTTTGATCTAACAAATTACTTTATATAAAAAATTATGAAGATCATCATTATTTGTGTAGATCTTCATATTCTACATTCCTCCTAGATTTTATTATAAATTATTAAAATATTTATTAAATTAATTCAATTTATTTATTTAATATTTACTTATTTGACTATTTATTTAGTCTAATGATTTGCTTAATTAAATACATAAAATTTTAGTAATAATATTTACAAAAAATTAAAATTTATTTTATATAAAATAATTTATTTAAATTTATTTATTTTTTTTTTTTTAAATATCTTTTCAGTTTCCCAAAAAGTTCATTATGCATCACCTAGCCCAATTCATTATGATTACGATAATTATGATAATTATTATGATGGTGGTCATTATGGACAATATGATAATTATGGACATTATTAAAAAAAAAAAAATCAATTAAATTAATACCAAATAATCATATACTTTTTTTCTTAGCTACAATAAATTAAGGCAGCAGTATCTCAATTCATTTTTATATTAATTATTATTTCATTATTAATATAATTTAGTTTTTATTTTTTTTTTTTTTATTTTATGTATATAATTTAATTAAAATTTAAATTTTATTTAAATACATTAAATATTTCTAAAAAATTTTCTTAATAAATATTTGAAAGTTAAAAAAATCAAATATTTGTAAAAGAAAGTTTGAAAGCGTTCAATTTTTACAAATTTAACTAAAAACTAATTTATTGAGACAGTATAAAAAAAAACAAATGCATATATATATATATAGATAAAAATGTATAAGTTCTTTAATATAAATTTAAATAGAATAATTTTTTATTATTTTTTTTTGTAAAAATGCGATAAAAACTAAAATAAAATCAAAATAACAACTTTAAATTAATAAATATTTTTTATTATATTAATTTTAAAAATCATGACGATGGAAGAGATCGGCCAGAACTCATATTAAAAAATTAATGAAATATTTAAAAAATTTTAAAGTATTCAGTTTTCTTTCTGCAATCGGATCTCTTAAAGCAAATGCCAAACAGTCAAAGCAAAAAAGTGTTTACAACTATCTAAAGTCCAAACTCTTTAGTTCTGAGTTAAAATAGAAATGCTAAGTACACACAAATAAATTCTCTGAGATGTGAGATCTATCTATTATATTTTAAAGAGACCACAGATTGCACTCAAGACGCACTGCGTGATAAAAAAAAAGGGGGAGAAAAAAAAAACCTTGATAAGCTTAGATGTAAAATGATAATTTTTTTTTGATAATTGGAGGTCAATTACCACTTCAACGGCACTTGACAACAAAGTGAAATTCTAAAACCGTATTTTTCTACTCATACTATATCAACAAATAAAAATCACGTCCTTAAAATAATACAACAAAAATAATACCATTTTTTGATTGCCAAATATAAAATTTTTATTAAAAAAATATGCTGTGTCCACCACAGAACCAACCGCTCTTGCAGGAAAAACATAATGTTAAACATTATTCAAAGATTTTTTACTAGGTATTACGGTATTACATACATAAGTAATAATTTTAATCAAAGCAATTACCATTTAATAATTATACATTTTTTTTTTCATACATAACTTTATCTAAGATTATTTATTTATTTAAAATAAAGGAACTCTTTACTGTGTTAATAATTTCCAATACATAATGGGGACGTTGGATCAAAAACCTTTCTATATCCAAAATAGTAGCTCTTTATTTTTTTTAACAATTATTATGCAATATGTTTAGTTGTACTCCTTTTGGTTTACGAGATATTCGCAACAAATCTAAAAATAACCCTTGAGAAGTGCCTTTCGGGGTTACCTGATTTTCTTCAAAAGCTTATTAATCCAAGATATTAACATCAAATCCTATATAATATGAAATTTGAAAATATTTCACTCAGCCGTTTAGAATATGTACGTGCATAATAACAAAATCACTGTCTGAAGCCGAACGCCATCATTGTTGTCATTGTCGTTAAATGGAAATCTACCCATGAGAAACAGATAGAAAAATAAAGAAAACACTGAATGTTTGCGTCACTGTGCCGGTGTTGTGGTAATCGATCTTAGAGCAGTCAGTAGATGATCAGAAGAAGAAAACCGCTCCATGTAACTCTAAACATACCCGCCTGAAAAGGAAAGGAATGCTTCACATTATATAATATATATTATAATAAAATGGTAAGTAATCCTGTTAATTCACGTGCCCTAATGTAATAATCTAAAGTAACATATAAATAACCAAGTGGTTGGGTGGTTAGAGCGGCATCTATTAATTATATTGGGTTGTATTTTAGATTGTAAGGTTTTATTCAAATCCAAGGCAATATTTTTTTAAATATTTATTTTTGTAAACGCAATTAAATTCATAAAACATAGTTTATGTACTGGATTATAAAATGTAACAAGTATTTAGTTTGTAATTTACATAAGATTATATATTAAAATCGTAAGTCATCATAAAATTATTGAAATTAATAAAAAAAAAATTGTTATTTAAATTAACATCTATTTCATGAAAGTATTAAAATTCAATGTAAAAATTTGGTTTTTACACTAAGAACTGTGGTACGCGGCGCTTTCTCCCTAGTAAATAAATAAATAAATAACTTTGTAAATATTACGAAATTTTTAATACTTTAAATAATAATCCTAAAATTTGACATAATGATTGTAAAGTATATTTTGTAATGTAAATTTCTTTTTTGATTGTTGAGATGTAATTTAGCATGTAAATGTTAATATAATTATTTTATTATCCAATTTAAATATTAAATTTTGAAAATTTTGATAAATTTTTATTTTTTAGGTTAATTTTATAAATTGTGCACCTTTAAAATTTTATTATTAAATAGGTTATATATAAATTTGGGAAAAAAATAATCGGAAGCAATTTAAAAATAGGGTCACAGTAAATTATTGAAATTTCACTTTTGCTAACGAAATCTGATTTATGATAAATTGAAACACATGGTAAGTCTATTAGAAAATTGAAGACCCAGATCTTGAGTAAAATTTGCTTGGAATTTAAAAAACTTGCCATGAAAAATAAATGTTGAAGACTAGAAGGAAGTTACTATCAGCGTTACTTTCAAATATATTTTTATTCATAATTTATAATATTTTTAAGATTATTTTGTAAGAAATTTTTAAGATAATGTAAAATTGAATAGTAATAAAATTCTTAATAAATTGTAAATTGTAAATAAATTTATTTTTCTTACATTTTGTAAATAAATTGGTAAAATTTTTACATTTTATAACTTTAGAAGCCCACTGATTTGAAATCGTAGAAAATACAATAATTAATAGATGCTTGTTTTAAAGAATATTTTCCTATATGGATATTACGGAATATTTTCATATGTGGTCTTAAAGTGGAGTAAAATGTCAATTTCTAAAAGCTTAAACAAAGGTTGAACATTTCATTTAAGTCCTTATATCTTGGAACCAGAAGAGTCTCAGCTTAGCTTCCAAACACTAAATTTATCTACTCATAAATATCTATGCAGTGGTATTTAGCAGTGCACTTAATTAGGAAACACTCTGTATATTGTCTCTCTTGTCTTGAAAAATTATGATTTTATATTTTAAATAGCAATTAAAATACATGTAAGTTTTAAAATAAGAAATGTGAGACGAATTTAATAGATTGTAGGATGCTTAGCCATTATTCGAAAATTCTCTTAAGCTCATCGTTTTTATATAAATAAATATTTTTCGCTTTTTAGTGATTATATATAATTACCAAAATTAACATATTTTGTTAAATATTTGGAAAAAAAACATCCTAGAAGTATGCAAAAATGATAATTTTAAAATAAAGTTTTTTAATAATCTAATAATAGAATTTACTTGATAAATTTATTTTTATTATTAGCATTTAGTATTTGATACAATTTGTTTTAGGTTAGGTTAGTAGGTTAGTTAAGTTAGATTAAGTTTTAATTAAAAAAATTAATAGTTATTAGTTTTAATGTTCCTAGTTTTTCCAATATTTATAAGAACAATATTAAGTTTATAAATCAAATTATTACTAAATATAAAAATAAAATACTGATTTACATTAACATAAATATTAAATTAATAATTTAAATGTTCTGCATAAAATAAAGAAAAAAACCGTTTTTGTTAAATTTTTCTAGGTTAAGATATTTGTGATAAATAAAATCTAAAGTTAAAAAAAAAAATAAAATAAATATTGATAAATTTAATTCTATAGTATGAAAGCAAATTTAATTCTATCACTAAAATCAAATATTATATAGATACTAATAATGAGACGATAAGTGTTAACATATGAAAATTATCGAACGGATTGCAGCAAGATGCGGCGAATTCGTCTGTTTTGTTCTCGTTATACATAACTGAATTATTAGATTTGCCTAAACGCCTGCAAGATATAGAATATGCAATTGCATTTGCATTTGCCGACGAAGTAATAATTTTCGCTCCGTAGACAAAATTATAAAAAACATTCAGAATAAGCTTTAAAAAGGTTTTATTGCAAAATAAAACTTTTAAAAATAAATTGTGAAGAATGTTAGACAATACTGTTTAGAAACTTATACAAATACCTATCAATTCCGATATGAAAGCAAATTGGAAAAATTAAAGGCCCTAATTTGAGCTTTTTAATAGTTGAAAATACCATAAATATCTAAGGGTCTACTTACAACAAAATTTCAAATTTATCAAACATATAAAATTAGCAATTAAAAAGGGAAACAAACCATTTCAAGCGTGCAAAAAGTTGTTTTACAATAAAATAATTAGTTCAAGAGTTCAGGTAATTGTCTCCCAATCTTTAATAAGACCAACTCTGCAATATGTAATTACGATTTGGTGTATATAAGTGACAGCCTTATGGAAAATTTTCATAAATTTGAAACAATTTATGTATAAGAATATGTTAAAACAATTCAAGTAAGTTCGAATCTGATTACAAGCATTTCTAATCCAATAAATACTTGTACAAAGAATCAAATATAAACAGAATCTATAGTTTTATGGTAAAACTAATTCGAAATCATTATTATAGAGCACTAAACACTCCATAAAATGATCCTATATCACATATATACTGCAATGAGAACTATATTAAAAATACAATCATAAGTTTTCTTGCCATTTCATATTTTTAGATATGAATGTAAATATTCAAGGCCGAAATCATGTCTCTCTATTACTTAAATATTGAAAATTTAAAATATGACGGGCCTATACTTTATAAAGAAGACGCATTATTAAAAAGAGACTTTTGGTGGTTAGATAAGATCAATTTTTTAGGTTAGTATAACGATTACATATTTGACTCAAAAGTTGGTTAATTTTGTTAAGTTTGAATTAGTAGGCAGGGGTAGATTAAGTTAATTTGATTATTAAAATAAGAACCAAATAGTTGATTTTTCATGCCCAAATGTTTTAATTTTTTAAAAGAAATAAAAAAATAATTATAACAAATCAAACATAAAAATACAGGAATGCAAATAAATATTGCATATTCAGTTGTTTGCCTTATTTAAAATTTCGCATTTCTTACTTATATGTAAATTAGCTCGAAATCAATTACAAAATTTGTACCCTACAGATAGGCAACAGTAAGCGAGCTAAAAATAATCTTTATTAAAAGACTATTTACACACATTATTATATTATTAATAATTTATTTGTTTTTATTTTGTTTTTTTAATTGAAAATTACTATTTTGTATGCAGTACACATATTATTAAACTTAATTCTACAATGTTTTAGAAAAATATTAAGGTGTCTATTTTATTTTTCTATAAATATTTCTAATAAATTTATTGTAATCTATTAAAAACAAAAATTTTAATAACTATATATGAATTTTTTACATACATATACATACGAACTATAAATGAATAATTGATGACTTAACTATTATTTTATCTAAGATTTTATTTTATTTATCCATTTATGACAATGTTATCTATTCTTAACCACAAGTATTTATAAATTAAAAAGAACTTTCTAGAATATTTAATTTTTAATTTTAAGATATGATAAAAATTAAGAAAATTGATAAGTCAAATATAAATGTTTTATTCTATATTATAATTGTATAAATAAATGCTTGAATCATTTTAATTAAAATATTTACGATAAATACTTAGTTTAATGTTTCTTAAATTTGCCTAACAATATTAACCACAAAAACTGATAACAGAAATTATCCAGAATTTTTATTAATCTAACAGCAAAAACTATGCTTGAAGATTTTAAAATTTGTTTAAGTGTGTTAATTACAATAACTCGGTGTTGAGAATTGCTGTGCATACTCTGTACTGTACATACCATTTCATTATAAAAAAAATAATCATTTTCTACTTAAATAATTCTAATTCTAATGATTAAAAATTTAAATTACTCCTAAATCGAAATTTAATTTAATTTCGATAATTAATACTTATTCAAAAATTCAAAATTTATATATCGGTTTTATCTTGAGTATAAGATTACTTAAAAAAAAATTAACTGAAATCCAGATTACTTTTCCATTATTTTTGAATTATTAAAATTTAATTAAATTTGAAAAGTTTTAATGAACAATTCAATCGACATAGGTACATACATACAAAAGTAAATGAAAAAACTTTTATTAACAATTATGAATTTCAATGTAAATTAAATTAAAAAATGATTCGAATTTTGAAGTTAAAAACACCATTGTCTTTGAATTATCTTAAATAACTAAAAATTACTTTTTATTTTTGATCATATTTAAACTTAAAATGATAAAATATTAAAATAAAATAATACAAAATGTCAAATAGTGATTAATTCGAGTATCGAATCAATCCTCGTAAATTCCGATAACAAATGACATTTGCAGGTTTTATAGAATATAAAAATAGTAAGTATGCAATAATATTTTGTTAAATATCATATCATTTACAATTACAACTTCATAATCGAAGGAAGTGTAAAGCTGTTAGAGAATTCAAATTAATATTTTGCTTGTAAGGTAATATTTGCTGGTGTTTCTTTTGTACTTAATAATTCGATCTTTAAAATATTTGTAATTTGTTTGTTTTGGTTTTTTGTGTAGAATTTTTAAAAATTTTTTTTAAAAATATTTTTAAACGCAATCATTTAATAATTAAATAAAAATTTAAATGATGAATATTATGTTATGAAATTTATTCTTTTCTTATTTAAATAAATGCAAATTATTCATTTTATTGAGTTTAAGAAAATTTTAGGAAATTATGTTCAATATTATCAAATACTTGTATGTAGTTGTAAATAATATTATAGAAACAAATACCTTAATAGTAGTAATTTTAAATGACAGGAGCTTTTCTTACAGTAATATGAAATAGATACTAATTGGCGGGAGTTTTCAAATAAACCCGCTTTTTTTTGTATAAAAGTTTTTAGAACTTGTTTTTCATTTTAGTTTTTACTATTAGTATCTTGACACTTTTTTATAATTATTATCATTTTTTAATTTTTTTTTTTGCTGATTTCTAATAATTCTAATAATTAAAAATAAAATTCTGACTAGAAGATTCATTTGTTTGTTTTTTTATAATAAGAAAGTCTTATATTACTAATGACGAGATCACATTAATGATTTTATGAAGACCTAACAATTAATAAATGAAATATTCAAAAAAATCGCGTATCATCTTATAAACGTAAATTTGTGTAAAAACTTGTAGCTTTTTATGGTTTTTTTTTTTTAATCACTCTAATTTAATGAGTCATATATAAGGGATCTTTATCAATAATAATATTTTTTAATATAGTATATTATTTTTATGTTTATTTTTTAAAATATTTATTAATTCTGAAATTATATAATATTTATTGGGCTTTTGAATATATGCTATCATTATTTGTGACTAAATATATTATTACTAGCTATTGGCCCGTCACAAAACGATGGAAGGTCAATTGAAAGAAGAAGTTTTTCTAAGTAAGAACTACTTCTAATTTCATTAAATACAAATACATACATATATTGTTTATCAATACCATTTTCTTCAATAAAATTGCAACCGTTACATTGTGTATTACGCAAATTATGCTTCAATTCTAGTAAAAGATGCACAAAAAAAAAAATAAACTTGTGTATATAATTTTTTGTTGAATCTTAAAAATTCGAAGAGAATAAGTTATGCAGTCTACCTTTTGCATATTTTGATTAGATAAAATGTAAAATCCTTTCTTGATTTTCTCTTGTTTTTATTTCAATTAAAAGTTTATTAATTTAAATACGTAGGTACTTGTTTAAAATTTTTAAAATAAAATTCGATAAATTTGTTTGTTAATAAAGACTTATTCCAGGGATCAGGAAAACTTTGAAATTGCTTTGATTACATTGTTTGCCTTCGCCGTTATTTCAGATTTTCACTGCAAATAATGAAAACTTACTACAGAATTGTTTTTGTGAAGCATGGCCTTAATTTTTAATTAATGTTTTACTATTTATATAAAATTTCCAGAAAATATACTGAAATTTTAGAACTGAAAAGGACTAATTCATAATCATTTAAAATAATTTAAATACATAAAACATTTTTTCTTTCTTTTTTTTTTTGATTTTTTTTTTTCTTTTTTATTAAAAATAAATAAAATATTTTGTGGCATGCTTATGATAATTTATGATATTTTATTTTCTAAATTAAAACACATGTAAAAAAAACATTATACTTTGTATTTTTATAATTAAAGACAACTAACACATTTAATTGAATGCGTTTGTTACATCACATTTGATGGACAAATATTTGAATAATAATAATAATGATAATAATAATGTTAAAATAATAATCAAAATAAATAATTTTATCTATATAAATTGATAGATATACCCTGACTACAAAGTCGTAGATATAAATGTAATATTGCAATAATTTATTAAAAATTAGAAAGAACTTTCTAGAATATTTCGTTTTTAATTTTAAGATATGATAAAAATTAAGAAAATTGATAAGTCAAATATAAATGTTTTATTCCATATTAATATTGTATAAATAAATGCTTGAATCATTTTAATTAAAATATTTACTATAAATACTTAGTTTAATGTTTCTTGAATTTGCCTAACAATATTAACCACAAAAACTGATAACAGAAATTATCCAGAATTTTTATTAATCTAACAGCAAAAACTATGCTTGAAGATTTTAAAATTTGTTTAAGTGTGCTAATTACAATAATTCAGTGTTAAAAATTGCTGTGCATACTCTGTACATACCGTTTCATTGTAAAAAAAATGATTCTTTTCTAATTAAAAAATTTAATTCTAATAATTAAAAATTTAAATTGCTTATAAATCGAAATTGAAATTTAATTTAATTTCGATAATTAATATTCAAAAATTAAATATATATATACATATATATATATATATATATATCGATTTTAAATAATTGTATAACTCAAGATTACTTAAAAATAATCTAAAAGAAAATCCGATTACCTTGCCATTATTTTTGAATTATTAAAATTTAAATTTTTCAATATAATTTGTAAATAATTGGAAATTTTTAATTAAAAATTCAATCGACATATGTGTATAGGTAAATCAAAAAATTAAATAAAAAATTTATTGGAATTTTGAAGTTAAAAACGTAGTAAATATCACCATTGTCTTTGAATTATTTTAAATAACTAAAAATTACTTTTTATTTTTGATCATATTTAAACTTAAAACTATAAAATATCAAAATAATAAAATAATACAAAATGTCAAATAGTGATTAATTCGAGTATCGATCCTCGCAAATTCCGATAACAAATGACATTTGCAGGTTTTATAGAAAATAAAAATAGTAAGTATGCAATAATATTTTGTTAAATATCATATCATTTACAATTACAACTTCATAATCGAAGGAAGTGTAAAGCTGTTAGAGAATTCAAATTAATATTTTGCTTGTCAGGTAATATTTTGCTGGTGTTTCTAATAATATTATAGAAACAAATACTTTGATAGAAGCAACTTTGAAATTTAAATAAAAGGAGCTTTTCTTACAGTAATATGAAATAGATACTAATTGGCGGGAGTTTTCAAATAAACCCGCTTTTTTTGTATAAAAGTTTTTACAACTTGTTTTTCATTTTAGAATTTTTATTTTAGTTTTTACTATTAGTATCTTGACACTTTTTGCTAATTATTAATAATTAAAAATAAAATTCTGACTAGAAGATTCATTTGTTTGTTTTTTTTAATAAGAAAGTCCTATATTACTAATGACGAGATCACATTAATGATTTTATGAAGACCTAACAATTAATAAATGAAATATTCAAAAAAATCGCGTATCATCTTATAAACGTAAATTTGTGTAAAAACTTCTTGCTTTTTATAGATTTTTTTTTTTCTAATCATTCGAATTTAATGAGTCATATATAAGGGATCTTTATTAATAATAATATTTTTTAATTTAATATATTATTTTTATGTTTATTTTTTATTGTGAAATAAAATATTATACTATCATTATTTGTGACTAAATATATTATAATGGTAAAAATATAATCAAAATAAATAATTTTATCTATATAAATTGATAAATATATACCCTGACTTCAAAATTGTAGAAATAAATGTATATATTCTGCAAGGTCAAGTGTTCAAGAAGTTTATATGCACAAATGTTTTCAATAGGTGTTTTTAATAGAAAAAATTTTATTGCTACTCAATTGATCTACACTGTAGTAGAATGATTTAGTATACATAGTAGTAGAGACACACTGTTGTTACACCATATTTATATGCAATTTTGAAGTCAGAAACTTATTCATATCCTATATCAACTCAAATGTAAAAGAATAATATATGTATAAATATTTATTTATAATAATATATACCTATATAAATCGTTATACTAACCTTAAAACATTTTTTTTTTATTTTAAAGATCCAAACTTCTGTATAAAAGTTTTAATATAAACGTAAACATGCCACCAAAAAAAGACGAAATAATTTTTAATAAGAAATTAATTAAACTTATTAAAGAGCATCGGTCTATCTATGATCAACATTATGTAAAACAAAATGAAAGAAAAGTTCTAATAAAGTATGGTTGGTCTGAAATATCACAAAAGCTTGAAAAAACAGGTAAGTAAACCTATATATATGTATTATTTAACATTTCTAAAATTTTTATTTTTTTTTATAAATTTAAGTGGAGGAATGTGAAAAGAAATGGAAAAGTATTCGACAAAGTTATTATAGAAGTTTGAAGCCGAAAAAATGTACATATTATTTACATGATGAAATGAAATTTTTGCAACCACACCTTGACATTGATCCAGAAACCAAAGTAAAGCTTACCAAGATGATGTCATCAGCTAAAATAACCGGAAAAAGAAGATTCTCAAAATTTGAAAATGAACGGGATTAAAATTCAAAAGGAACTCCTGGTAGAATAGCCAAAGAAAGAAGATTCTCAAGCTTTTTACTGAATAATTAACGTTAAAATTCTTCTTAATATTGTGCAATTTAATTTTTCTTGGACTAGTACAAAATTTATAGTTTAAGTTCAAACTATCACAATTTGTTATAAAAATAATAAAAGTAAATTTTAAAATTTTTTTAAAATATTTTCATAAAATATACATTAAAAAAATATAAATAAAAAACTTATATTTAAAAAAAAAATTGTTAATTTATTTTTCAAATTTTGAAAAAATCAAAGTTTTCGCGTAAAATTACTTTTGCTAAAAAGTAAACTGCAAAAAATTAAGCAATTGCAAATACTACTTACAATTATTTTTGATTTATTTTATATACTTCATAATTTTGCACAGTATGTTGCTACGTTCCAAATTTGATTGTGAAATAAGTCTAAATGAGTATTTGTAGTAGAGCTTTTTTCCAATATTTTGTGGTACCTACTAAAATAAAACTTTGGCGACACTTGATTAGTAACTGATGGAAAACTGAATAATGTTTTTTATAGCTGTACAATCTTGTATATATATGTACATACATGTATGGGAGTATTAATAATTGAATGCAAATAATTTCGCTATATTATGTATAGATAATAAATCTTAGATCTTATTTAAGTTATATTAATTATTAGTTATCTATATATGTATATAGTTATCATTTCTAAATTTTAATAGCCTATCTACAATGAACGCTCTCATTCCGCTCTGTACATGTAACTATCTTTCAAAATAAGTTAAATTAATTGAATTGAATGAAAGTGTCTAAAAAAGACGCAGCCATGTCGCAGTCATTCCGCAGTCATGAAAATAGTTGTTTAACTTATAACTTTTCGCTTTCTTTACGTATTCAAATGTCAAATAATTGAACTTTCATAAATATTTTGTATTGAAAAATCCAAAAAAAATATATCAGAATAAAAAATTAATAATATTATTTCTTTTTCTATCTTGGGTTAAATAATATCGAAACATTATTCAAAATAGCTATACAATAAACTTTAAACTATTGAACATTTTTTAATTCATGAAATTTGTAAACAAAACAATATCAAAAAATAATCCTTTGATGCATCTTAATAACTCACATTTTATTATATATAAATATACAAATAAACGTAATTAGGTATATATTTTAATTATATACTGAATAATGCTTACACATTTATGTGCATAATCTATAATTATATTTTAGTAGCCTTTTTTTCAGACACTTCGGATTACGACATTCCTCTAAGTTTTGAATACAAGTACAAGCTTTTAATCTTTAATTAAAATAATGAAATAAAAATATAATCCTTATCTGCTATCACAAATTTTAAACTAACTATTAAATCTGAAAAAAACGGCAATCTGGAATAAATATTCTGGAAAAAGCGGAAATTCTGATTTAGAATCCAACTCTAAAATCTCTTCTAATATTGGATATACAAACACACAATAAATATTCTGGAAAAAGCGGCAATGCTGATTTAGAATCCAACTCTAAAATATACACACATATATTATAAATATTCTGGAGAAACCGGAAATCCTGATTTAAAATGCAACTCTAAAATCTCTTCTAATTCTGATTCTTGTGTATATATATGTTTATAAATCTTCTGGAAAAAGCGCATAATACCGATTTTGTAGCTAACTCTAATACCTATAATTATATTTAAGCTCAATATTGTATCCAAGCCTAAAATGCATTCTTACATTTTAAAATACATATTTCAACTGGAAAACAAAAAGGCAAAATAAATTTATGAGAAATAAAGTATGAAAATGTATTTTTTAATAAAATTGTAGTGTCAGTTTTTCATTTATGTTCTCTGGTGGGGATATTTGTCAACATATACCATACTTATTATATACCGTTGGAAAGAGTGTCAAAAGACCTTTCTATCAGTATTATAAAAAATACAGGGTGTTTTGGAAAGTTTCATCCTTAAAGTGATTTTTTTGAAAGTTCAAAATTTTTTTTTTTTGTTTTAATTTTTCACTTGAAATTGGAATATCTCAAAAATGGTAGCACCGATTCAGATGCAACAAGATGTTTATGAAAGACAATATCATGCCCTACAATATCGTAAGTTGTTGGTTCCAGTTTATTGTCTTACAGGAAAAATATAACATTTTAATAAAAATGCTACAAAATCTTAGGAAAATTTTGTAATGCATTTTTCGACCACTAGATGGCGCCATCGCCACTAATAACTTATATATTCAGAACCTTTGAGATATTTAGTACCGTTATGTGATGACGTCATCTTGATAGCTCACAACCCCTTTCCGGAAGTTTATCCGAAACCTATTGATATAAATAAAAGAAAGCAAACGATCAAATATAAGTTAGGTAAAATAAATTTAAACGGTTTTTTTTTGTAAACATTTAAAGTTTAAAATTGATGATTAGTATGTATTACCCTTCGATCATATCTTAGATAGGTTATAATGATCTTTACAATTTGATCTGTATATGATTTTAACACATTGGAGAACTAAGTTTAATAATGTGTTACATTAAAAAAAATTTTATTAAAATTCTCTATAAATTTAATTAACCGTTTTATTTATTTATTTATTTCAAGTACCAGTCAATGGTAAATATTGCCTGATATTACAATAGTCCATCGCTTCCTATTTAGAATTTCGACTATTTATTAAACTATTATAATATACACTATATTTTTTATTAGATATCATCCGACCAGGGTTTGAAGTCGACTCTTTTCAATTGAAAGCCGCCATGGATCTATCGGTCAGATAGTTAATTTTTGTTTTAAAACCATTTCGATTGTCTTTACGGTACAAATTTTGACAAGTAACACTACTTTAGTGTTGCTGCAAGATTTGTGTAAAATTTTTAACTATACTTAAATG
The DNA here is from genome assembly GCA_963082915.1 of Dolichopus griseipennis. Lineage (NCBI taxonomy): Eukaryota > Metazoa > Arthropoda > Insecta > Diptera > Dolichopodidae > Dolichopus > Dolichopus griseipennis. Next base: position 33,378,321 of record OY720443.1, read on the forward strand.
TTGCGATGCTTTCATTATTAACTTAAATTAAAAATTAAATAACACAGTTGTTCTGTGTTTAATTACAACAGTAAAATGATCTCTAATTCATTGTATTAAATTGTATTTGAAATGATCTCTAATTCATTAATAAAAATAATTTTTTAAATAAAAAAAAATTGTTTTTTTATGTATTACATTTTTAAAATCGTCTTAAAAATATAAAATAATTTCTTCACTTATGTTGCTCATATTTGAGTAATGTTCACTTAAGGTTGCTACAGTGTCATCAACATTTTTCAGTATTGAAGCAATGTTTAATTTTTGGTTTCACCCATATTTTAAATCTAACTATCCGATAAGTGAAATATGTAGTGCGAATATATCAATGGCAGCTCTACAATTCCTATTTTGATATATTACGCCCTACATGTTTTGTTTTACATCTTACTATAACTTTCATAAAATTTTTACTTTGTTTAATTATGAATTTCAATGTAAATTAAATTAAAAAAATATTCGAATTTTGAAGTTAAAAGCACCATTACCTTTGAATTATTTTAAATAATTAAAAATTACTTTTTATTTTTTTATTTTTGATCATATTTAAACTTAAAACGATAAAATATCAAAATAATAAAATAATACAAAATGTGAAATAGTGATTAATTCGAGTATCGAATCAACCCTCGCAAATTCCGATAAAAAATGACTTTTGCAGGTTTTATAGAATATAAAAATAGTAAGTATGCAATAATATTTTGTTAAATATCATATCATTTACAATTACAACTTCATAAGCGAAGAAGGTGTTAAGCTGTTAGCGAATTCAAATTAATATTTTGCTTGTTAGGTAAGATTTTGCTGGTGTTTCTATTGTACTTAATAATTCGATCTTTAAAATATTTGTAATTTGTTTGTTTTGGTTTTTTGTGTAGAATTTTTAAAAATTTTTTTTAAAAATATTTTTAAATGCAATCATTTAATAATTAAATAAAAATTCAAATGGTGAATATTATGTTATGAAATTTATTTTAATATTTAAATAAATGCAAATTATTAATTTCATTGAGTTTAAGAAAATTTTAGGAAATTATGTTCAATATTATCAAATACTTGTATGCAGTTGTAAATAATATTATAGAAACAAATACTTTGATAGAAGCAACTTTGAAATTTAAATTAAAGGAGCTTTTCTTACAGTAATATGAAATAGATACTAATTGGCGGGAGTTTTCAAATAAACCCGCTTTTTTTTTTATAAAAGTTTTTAAAACTTGTTTTTCATTTTAGAATTTTTATTTTAGTTTTTACTATTAGTATCTTGACACTTTTTGCTAATTATTAATAATTAAAAATAAAATTCTGACTAGAAGATTCATTTGTTTGTTTTTTTATAATAAGAAAGTCCTATATTACTAATGACGAGATCACATTAATGATTTTGTGAAGACCTAACAATTAACAAATAAAATATTTAAAAAAATCGCTTCATCTTATAAACGTAAATTTGTGTAAAAACTTCTTGTTTTTGATAGATTTTTTTTTTTTAATCATTCGAATTTAATGAGTCATATATAAGGGATCTTTATCAATAATAATATTTTTTAATATAGTATATTATTTTTATGTTTATTTTTTAAAATATTTATTAATTCTGAAATTATATAATATTTATTGGGCTTTTGAATATATGCTATCATTATTTGTGACTAAATATATTATTACTAGCTATTGGCCCGTCACAAAACGATGGAAGGTCAATTGAAAGAAGAAGTTTTTCTAAGTAAGAACTACTTCTAATTTCATTAAATACAAATACATACATATATTGTTTATCAATACCATTTTCTTCAATAAAATTGCAACCGTTACATTGTGTATTACGCAAATTATGCTTCAATTTTAGTAAAAGATGCACAAAAAAAAAATAAACTTGTGTATATAATTTTTTGTTGAATCTTAAAAATTCGAAGAGGAATAAGTTATGCAGTCTACCTTTTGCATATTTTGATTAGATAAAATGTAAAATCCTTTCTTGATTTTCTCTTGTTTTTATTTCAATTAAAAGTTTATTAATTTAAATACGTAGGTACTTGTTTAAAATTTTTAAAATAAAATTCGATAAATTTGTTTTTTAATCAAGACTTATTCCAGGGATCAGGGAAACTTTGAAATTACTTTGATTACATTGTTTGCCTTCGCCGTTATTTCAGATTTTCACTGCAAATAATGAAGACTTACTACAGAATTGTTTTTGTGAAGCATAGCCTTATTTTTTAATTAATGTTTTACTATTTATATAAAATTTCCAGAAAATATACTGAGTTTTTAAAACTGAAAAGGACTAATTCATAATCATTTAAAATAATTTAAATACATAAAAAACACTTTTTTTGTTTTTTTTTTTTGTTTTGTTTGTTTTTTATTAAAAATAAATAAAATATTTTGTGGCCTGCTTATGATAATTTATGATATTTTATTTTCTAAATTAAAACACATGTAAAAAAACATTATACTTTGTATTTTTATAATTAAAGACAACTAACACATTTAATTGAATGCGTTTGTTACATCACATTTGATGGACAAATATTTGAATAATAATAATAATGATAATAATAATGTTAAAATAATAATCAAAATAAATAATTTTATCTATATAAATTGATAGATATACCCTGACTACAAAGTCGTAGATATAAATGTAATATTGCAATAATTTATTAAAAATTAGAAAGAACTTTCTAGAATATTTCGTTTTTAATTTTAAGATATGATAAAAATTAAGAAAATTGATAAGTCAAATATAAATGTTTTATTCCATATTAATATTGTATAAATAAATGCTTGAATCATTTTAATTAAAATATTTACTATAAATACTTAGTTTAATGTTTCTTGAATTTGCCTAACAATATTAACCACAAAAACTGATAACAGAAATTATCCAGAATTTTTATTAATCTAACAGCAAAAACTATGCTTGAAGATTTTAAAATTTGTTTAAGTGTGCTAATTACAATAACTCAGTGGAAAAAATTTGCTGTGCATACTCTGTACATACCGTTTCATTGTAAAAAAAATTATTCTTTTCTAATTAAAAAATTTTAATTCTAATAATTAAAAATTTAAATTGCTCATAAATCGAAATTGAAATTTAATTTAATTTCGATAATTAATATTCAAAAATTAAATATATATATACATATATATATATATATATATATATATATATCGATTTTAAATAATTGTATAACTCAAGATTACTTAAAAATAATCTAAAAGAACATCCGATTACTTTGCCATTATTTTTGGATTATTAAAATTTAAATTTTTCAATATAATTTGTAAATAATTGGAAATTTTTAATTAAAAATTCAATCAACATATTATGTGTCTAGGTAAATCAAGCAATTAAATAAAAAATTTATTCGAATTTTGAAGTTAAAAACGTAGTAAATATCACCATTGTCTTTGAATTATTTTAAATAACTAAAAATTACTTTTTATATTTTTATTTTTGATCATATTTAAACTTAAAATGATAAAATATTAAAATAAAATAATACAAAATGTCAAATAGTGATTAATTCGAGTATCGAATCAACCCTCGCAAATTCCGATAAAAAATGACTTTTGCAGGTTTTATAGAATATAAAAATAGTAAGTATGCAATAATATTTTGTTAAATATTATATCATTTACAATTACAACTTCATAAGCGAAGAAGGTGTTAAGCTGTTAGCGAATTCAAATTAATATTTTGCTTGTAAGGTAAGATTTTGCTGGTGTTTCTTTTGTACTTAATAATTCGATCTTTAAAATATTTGTAATTTGTTTGTTTTGGTTTTTTGTGTAGAATTTTTAAAAATTTTTTTTAAAAATATTTTTAAACGCAATCATTTAATAATTAAATAAAAATTTAAATGATGAATATTATGTTATGAAATTTATTCTTTTCTTATTTAAATAAATGCAAATTATTCATTTTATTGAGTTTAAGAAAATTTTAGGAAATTATGTTCAATATTATCAAATACTTGTATGTAGTTGTAAATAATATTATAGAAACAAATACCTTAATAGTAGTAATTTTAAATGACAGGAGCTTTTCTTACAGTAATATGAAATAGATACTAATTGGCGGGAGTTTTCAAATAAACCCGCTTTTTTTTGTATAAAAGTTTTTAGAACTTGTTTTTCATTTTAGTTTTTACTATTAGTATCTTGACACTTTTTTATAATTATAACCAATTTTTAAATTTTTTTTTTGCTGATTTCTAATAATTCTAATAATTAAAAATATAATTCTGACTAGAAGATTCATTTGTTTGTTTTTTTATAATAAGAAAGTCTTATATTACTAATGACGAGATCACATTAATGATTTTATGAAGACCTAACAATTAATAAATGAAATATTCAAAAAAATCGCGTATCATCTTATAAACGTAATTTTGTGTAAAAACTTCTAGCTTTTTATAGATTTTTTTTTCTAACCATTCGAAATTAATGAGTCATATATAAGGGATCTTTATCAATAATAATATTTTTTAATTTAATATATTATTTTTATGTTTATTTTTTATTGTGAAATAAAATATTATACTATCATTATTTGTGACTAAATATATTATAATGGTAAAAATATAATCAAAATAAATAATTTTATCTATATAAATTGATAAATATACCCTGACTTCAAAATTGTAGAAATAAATGTATATATACTGCAAGGTCAAGTGTTCAAGAAGTTTATATGCACAAATGTTTTCAATAGGTGTTTTTAATAGAAAAAAATTTGTTGCTGCTTAATTGATGTACACTGTAGTAGAATGATTTAGTATACATAGAGTAGTAGAGACACACTGTTGTTACACCATATTTATATGCAATTTTGAAGTCAGAAACTTATTCATATCCTATCAACTCAAATGTAAAAGAAGAATATATGTATAAATATTTATTTATAATAATATATACCTATATAAATCGTTATACTAACCTTAAAACATTTTTTTTTTTATTTTAAAGATCCAAACTTTTGTATAAAAGTTTTAATTTAAACGTAAACATGCCACCAAAAAAAGACGAAATAATTTTTAATAAGAAATTAATTAAACTTATTAAAGAGCATCAGTCTATCTATGATCGACATTATGTAAAACAAAATGAAAGAAAAGTTCTAATAAAGTATGGTTGGTCTGAAATATCACAAAAGCTTGAAAAAACAGGTAAGCAAACCTATTTAAATTTTTAAACTTTTTATTTTTTTTTTATAAATTTAAGTGGAGGAATGTGAAAAGAAATGGAAAAGTATTCGACAAAGTTATATTAGAAGTTTGAAGCAGAACAAAAGTACATATTATTTACATGATGAAATGAAATTTTTGCAACCATACCTTGACATTGATCCAGAAACCAAAGAAAAACTGATGATGCCACCACCTAAAATAACCGGAAAAAGAAGATTCTCAACACTTGAAAGTGAACGGGGTCTAAATTCAAAAGGAACTCCTGATAGAATAGCCAAAGAAAGAAGATTCTCATGCATTATACTGAATAATTAAAGTTAAAATTCTTCTTAATATTGTGCAATTTAATTTTTCTTGGACTAGTACAAAATTTATAGTTTAAGTTCAAACTATCACAATTTGTTATAAAAATAATAAAAGTAAATTTTAAAATTTTTTTAAAATATTTTCATAAAATATACATTAAAAAAATATAAATAAAAAACTTATATTTAAAAAAAAAATTGTTAATTTATTTTTCAAATTTTGAAAAAATCAAAGTTTTCGCGTAAAATTACTTTTGCTAAAAAATAAACTGCAAAAAATTAAGCAATTGCAAATACTACTTACAATTATTTTTGATTTATTTTATATACTTCATAATTTTGCACAGTATGTTGCTACGTTCCAAATTTGATTGTGAAATAAGTCTAAATGAGTATTTGTAGTAGAGCTTTTTTCCAATATTTTGTGGTACCTACTATAATAAAACTTTGGCGACACTTGATTAGTAACTGATGGAAAACTGAATAATGTTTTTTATAGCTGTACAATCTTGTATATATATGTACATACATGTATGGGTGTATTAATAATTGAATGCAAATAATTTCGCTATATGTATTGATAAAAAATCTTAAGATCTTATTTAAGTTATATTAATTAGTAGTTATCTTTATATGTATATAGTTATAATTTTTAAATTCTACTGCGTTTAACGATTTACGATAGCAAAAATCTTACGTATAATGAATATAATAGTAATTAATGGTCATTATCAAGGAAATTCGAAAACTTTTAAAAAAGTTCCGCATATATTTATATTAAAAGAACTTGTTATAAAGAAATGTTTATATTTCAGACAAATATTATTATGTAATAAGTATTTATGTATTTTAATTTTCTATGTGTATAAAATGAGTAAAACCAACAAAAAAAATAGAAAAAAAAATTGTTAATTAATAATTTGTTAAAGATTTATTTTAAAAAAAGATTTTTGACCTGGGTCCTATATTGTACTAACCACATATTACTTATTTGATTAACAAAGTGTTGCACCAACACATTTATTCGATAAAAATTTTAATAAGTAAAAAAAAAACTAATTTATTAAATCTAATCTAATTATAATAAGTAATAGTTTTTTATTTGCAAAGGAAACATTTTTTGGAATTATCAAAATTTTTAATAGTGTTATTGCACTAAAAACTTTTATTAACGATTTTTAAATCAAAATTTGCATAACTTATTAACTTATTTCCAAAGAAAAATTCTCTTATCAAATAAATATGAACATTCAAAATTATGCTTATATGCAAAAACAATTTCGCCAAACATCATATTAAAAAATTAAAAGCATATTTTTAATTAATTCCGTTTGGTTTTAGATTATTAATTTTCAATAAAACTAATTAAAATTTTGTTTCAGAATAGTAAGAGTGTAAAGTAAACGGATTTCAATAGTAAAACTAAGATTTTTTTTCAAAATGAAATGGTAAGAATTTCAGAATTCTAGCTCATTCATTTTTTGAATTATACTGCGAATGAAAAACGGAAGTCGATTAAGCCGTACATTGCTTAATCGATCCAGAATTCGATTCTCAATTCTAGCGAGAATATATTTAGGTATGTATACCTTTCCATATATAGTTCGTTTCTTTTAAGCTGGCACAAACGTAATGGCAAATTTTTTATACCTTGAGAACTATCTTTCATAAGGTAACTTTCTATCTTTCATTAATAAACTATATTATTATTATCAAAAAGCTTTTTTTTTTTTTATTATCGTCTTAAAAGCTTTTTAAAATTTTTTTTTGTAACAGAAGTTCTGGGTTTTTTAATCAAAGCAAAAAAAAAAATTGTTCAATCCCTTTTAAGAGCCCACAGCTCAAAAACAATTGGACCCTCAAAACTATTAGAGCCAAAAAAATTTAAAAAACAATGAAGGTTTTTAATTCGTTTAATTTCCAATTTTATATTAATTTAATTTTTAAGCTAATTTTGAAAACTAATTTTGGAGCTTTCTTATTAACCATGTTTCAATTCGAATTTCGAATTTTAATTCAATTAAACTTTTCAAAATGTCATTTCAATTTATTTAAATTAAAAATATTAGTTGACACACAATAAACCCTTTTGGGTAAAAATTTTATATAACTACATCAATGTCAATGTCCCATATTCAAATCAAAATTTTAAAAAGTCAAGATTGTTTCACTTAAATGCAAGTTGTCAAATACGTTTATATAAAGTTTGAAAAAAGTTAATAGGGTAGATACTAAGCTTTATATGTAAATTTTATCGCTTTTATTTAAAATTGTATATTAAAATACTTTTGCATGTATTGCTAAAACTTTTGAATTAAAGTTTGCGACTGGATGGCTGTATAATAAAGCTTTAAATTTAATTTTTTTAAAACAGTTATACTAATAAGCTTTTTTTATAGTCAATATTTAGTTTTTTATTTATAATTTTAATTTAAGTTATTGTGGACTGTGGTACATAATCTACAAAAGTAGTTGTAGAACATAAAATTAACTCAAAAAAAATTTAGTTTTTACTCATAATTAAATGAGTATTTTAATAAGCCTAAAAATATGCAAATTAATTAAGTATTATAATATTATAAAACCGTAAATTATCTGGGCTCGATCACCATAGATCATAAAATTTATTCAAGGAAAATTACTCAAAAATGTAACTTTCGCCATTTTTATTACAATTTCCCCTTACAATTAAATATAATAATAGTAGAAAATAATTAAATAAATTTAATGAATAGTATTGGTGTAATCAAACCCATACTAAGATCAAAGTAACCGATGATTTTAAAATATTGTATTATCATTTATGATTGATAATATTAATAAATAAATAAAAATATCCTTTTATTAATAGAGATATGAGTTATATATTGTTTTAATAAATAAATAGATTTTTAGATTATGTTTATATTAAGGCATTTATGTGGTTCTAATGAAAAACATTTCCTAAATCTTAAAACTTTTTTTGTGAAGAAAAATAATGAAAATTTGAGAGTGAATCTTTTCTAATTAAGAAAAATTTTTGACAGTAGTATATATTAAAATATTTCTAATACTTTGTATCTTGGATTCAAAAAATTACGAAAAACAATGATATTTATATTTAAAATATAAGCCCAATACAATCAAGAAGTCTGTTAAGATTGTTGGGGAATATAATGTTAGAGTTTCAATGTTAACCTTAAAGCTTGGTATATATTTCCACTAGTTATTGGTTATTAAATAATAGGAAATTTTAATTTTTTAATCTTAATAGCCCTTGAATAGAGAATAGTGTGTAATTTTTTCTGAGCAAATTTATGCTAATTCTAAAGGATCATTACACCATCCCGCCCCACAAAAAATTTTCAGGTGAAATAAAATTGAACCTGAACTTTTTTGGACTCTGGAGCTGTTGCTCCTTAAATTAATATTTTCCCGATAATTTTTCGAATAGTTAATAATGTACTTATGTATGTACGATTTAACAAAATTTAAGAAGAACATTAACATCTTTCTTCTAAATATCCCATTCAATTTTCTCCATCCCCTATAATCCAGATATTCCAAATAACTTTCACCATAATCCTAAATCCTTCCATATCCTCATCCCTGTAACCTAACTGTACATTTGTATTACAAGTTCCCTCCTAAAGTTTGGGTTAAGAAAGGGTGTGGTTTTGGTGTGTTAAAATCATACACTACCTGAAGAAACACCGCATAGTTTAAATGGCTGGCTTTCGAGCTTTCCATTCCCTCGTAAAAAAAAAAAAAAATCTATTTGTGCATTTCATACTTTCTTAAAAACGGTGTAGAAGTTTCGTCAACACTCGAACGGACTAAAAATACTTAGGCAAAAAATATATCAGATAAAGCTACCTAAAATGTTATTCCTCTATACTCCTCCTATATATTTTTTTTGACTCTGACTAAGTTTAAAATTATTTTAAATTAATTTTAAATTCAGACACACAAAAGAATGAAATTAATAAGATAATTTTCTTTTGAAAAATAAATATCTTAATTTTGATCTAAAATGTTATAAGTTATTTTGAAAGTTAATATCAGTTTGAAAATCCTCTATTTTGATTAATGAATGCGTTTCTTTATTTTATGCAACATTGTTTAGTTTTTTTTTTTTAAATAGAATTATAAAATGTGGAATAAACAACACTTATAGTATTTGTTCATAAAATTAAAACAATAACAACAGTCTCGTAAATTTCAATTTCAAACTAAATTTTTTTTTTTTAAATAAACCAAATTAAAACTGATGTCCAATTTGAAATATTTAATATTAATGCTTTTGGCATTTAATTATTTGTTTTTTTTTTTCAATTTTTTTAAATGTTGCCAAAGTATTTTTTTGTTTTTAGGCGGTTCGTTAACTCAATAATAACCCAAATTTTATTTATTTATTTTATAAAAAAAAATACGAAAAACATCAATTTGAAACAAAAGCTCCATATTATATAAAAAAAAAAAATAGAAATAAAAAATAGATTACAATTTTTTTTTTAAAAAATTTTCATTTAGAAATTTATTGTTTTACAAAAATTTAATTGCTTAAGATGGGAATTGATGGTATTCATCTCCCATTGTATATATTACAAAAGAAATTATCATGTATGTATCAGAAAACAAACCTTATGGGTTCATATAACATGTATATCCCATATATCGTAATGGGAATTGCCAATTTTAAAAAATTTTAAGAAATTGGCAATTCCATTTTAATGCCTCCCTTTAAACAATTCCAACGCAACACCAGGGAGGCTTCAAGTGCTCACTTCTACACAGTGGAAATCCCTAGGAAGCTCGAAACTGGTTATGGAAATTCATTTATTGTGAGAACTGCTAGAAATGTTCCATATTCTATGAAATGTGCTTCCATCCAATGTGTTCCCCTCTGATAGGAATAGACCTTTGCACAATTTTAAACGTTTAAAAACGTTTTAAAAAGAATTTAAATAAGTTCGTTTCTAAACTACCATCCAACTTTCCTCTTCGAACTCCCTAGCCCCATAGCCAAGCTTATATATCTATGTTTTAGCTATGTACAAAGGAATTCGTTTTCCTAGAGTTTGACTAGCGTGTACAAAAAAAAAACAATATTATATAGTTGATAAATTATTATAATATACTCGTATACAAGAAATTATGGAAATATTGATAAAATGTTAAATGAATCTTATCAAATCAAGTTCGCTGAACTATTAATATTTTTATAATAAAGTTCACAGAAATTAACCATTTACTTTGGTTGAAGGGCTATCAAAATTACGTATTAAAGTTGGTTAAATAAATCTTGGTTCTTAGTGAGTCTACGTACAATATTTTATAAAAAGATTCTTTTGTGACTTATGCCGATTTAAAAAAAAAACCGATAAATTGGCTTGGCTAAGGATGTGCTAATATTTAGCAAAGTTCTGAACCAGTTATCTACATTAGCATACGAAGTGATTCGGAATTTTAAATTATATTTTAACTTAAGAAGTGATTCGAACTAAAATCTACTATAAACTTAAGAAAAAAAATAATCAAAGTAATCTAGCAGCATGGGACTCGATGGGTTAGTGGGTAAATATTTGCCTAACTAACCGAGGGGAAGCGAATTTAATTCCCGTACGGGTCATGAAATTTTTAATCCCTATAGTGATCAAATGTAATTTGAAATATACAAATATATAATACAAACAAAATAAATAAAACTACTTATAAATTCATAAAAAGTATAGAAAGTAGGTGCCCAACGGACGTTAAGCGTACGTGTTTAGATGGCACATATCAAAACAACAACAATCTAGCAGCATCTGCCTCATTATTGTTTTAGCTAAAATCAAAAAGGATCAATAAGCAATTGCAGGGATAACTTGGACTTAGACCTAAAATATAGTTATACTTTTGCTACACAAACACTTTCTAATTTTGAGTGCGCAATTTTTATTTTGTGTTAATCTCGGAGATTACTCCGTGCTTTCATGTTCAAGGCTACTGAGGTGGTTAACTTGTCTAGCTTTATGTTATGATTTTGGGTTTTTTTATATTCACATACGATGAAGTTGATCTTCCAAACTAAGTATGATGAATTTTTTTCCATATAATTTTACAACAACATTAAGTCAAATTTAAAACTGACAGACGAAATCAAAATGAAAAATTTTTTTTGAAATTGTAATGCGTTGCGTTTGTTTAGGTAAAAGTATCTTAAAATTTAGTTTTGAGATCAGATTACATAATTTTCAAATAAAAATAAAAAAAATTTAATATCTTGGATTATATCACAAATCATTTACCAATCAAGATCTTTCTATTTATATAATAATTATAACTATATTATGTATTTATTTTTATTATTATATGTGTATATACATTAAGTTCTGCACTTTTTGGGGTTTAAATGTTTTTTTTTTGTTTGTTTAAATTTAAACTCTTTCGTAAGATGTATTTATTTTCTATGATCTAATACGTATACGATCATCTATGTCATGTTACAGTTTTTTAAAATGATGCTTATAACACGAAGCTTAAAAAAATAAATAGTTTGCTCTTCAAAAGTTTTACTGTCTGTCTGTATACTTTTATTTTCTTATTTTCTTGACGTTTCGTGTTTTGCACCTAACGTTATTTACTTGGAGTAGCTAAGAGAAAGAATTCTCCAGAGCCTTAAGTGTTTAAGAAGAATAATCGATCTATGGATCATGTATATGTTTTGAGCTATCAGTTGGTTGCCTCAACTCTTGCCTCCCACATTTTTTTTTGAAAATAAGTTCAGTAATTTACTGAGCTGCTTTTTAAAAACTCCTTAAATAACTAGAACGTATCCTGAGTTATAATGTCCAAGATAGGCTAATGCTACGGCAATTTTAAAAGTTATAAAGCTACTAAAACTTTCTATAAAAATTTGGATTCGTATTGAGGCAACAAAAAAAAAAATTCTCCCTTAAGGTAAACAATATAAAAGGTAATAGTATTTTTTATAAATTTTTTATAAAAATAAAAAAAATACAACAACTTGACATAATAATAGTTCAAATAGAAGGTGTCAAAAAATTACATTTAATTTCACTCAAACACGTACTAATTTAGTGTTAATTTATGTAATAAACCCTAAAATTAGTTTACATTATGCGTATGTAAGATAAGTTCAATTACAATATTAGGTAAAATGTACCAACCTTAAGGTAAAGATTGCGTTTTTTTATTAACTTTATTTACATTTACAATTAGTGTTTATCACCAGTCATAATTTATAGTGCATCTTAAAGTGTTTTAATTAATTTTGAAATTTACGCAGTTTTATTCCAATTAATTTTTTTAGTATTAGTTTTAGTATTAAATTTTAAATTTAAAATATATTTAAATTAAAGGTACACACGCAACATTTAGTTGTAAGTTTTATCTGATGATTTAAAATTGTCAAATTAATGTTTAGTACACCCGGTAACTTTTTGTAGTGAATATTTTGTTAGCTTTTCTGAAAATTATTAAGAGTTCAGTGTTCTTATAATAATTTTAAAGGTAAGTTCTTTGTGGGTATACAATAAATTTTAGTCCGGAAAGACCCCCATCTGTATAGCAATAATAGCTAATACTATTTGGGCAGATTCTTTGTGGCCACTTGCGTTCATCCCAAAAATTTAAAAAAATCTTTTCCTGTACATATAGAAGTCCTTTTTCTTATATCTCTATTCAAATTAAAGTTTTCGCTTTCCTTTAACATTAACTCTAAATTGTCAATTTCTTCTCGGGCAGAACTGCAACTAGAATGAAGCGGTTTTTTAGGCTCAAACTCGGGTTCGGTTTATAGCCCTCCTTAAATTTTAAATTAAAAAACATTATTCAATGCCATTTAATGGCTGGGTGGCACATTGATTAGAGTGCCGAACTTTCATACGAAAGTCTCGGTTCGAAGCCCAGGGAAAGTGAAAAAACTTTTGTGGTTTTCGACTCGACTCAGCTACCATTCGCCATTTAATTTAAATTAATGGCTAAAAAGATTTATCAATAATTAATAATTATATATCTTTAATAAAAAATACATTAATATAAACAAATAATTTAATGAAATAATATAACTCACAGATATAGAATACCATATAACTGAAATACAAAATATTACAATATAAACAAAAATAGAATTGTATCTATTGATACAGTTTCCACATGTTATAAGGCCTAGTACTATTTCATTAAGATCAATTCTAATAACACAAATGTAAAATGATCCCTGTTCAAACATGTACCTAAGGTATAGGCAGACAGCAGACTTATTAGTCTAACAGTTGGATAGTTAGCCCTTAAAAAAATAAAAAATTAAAATTTAGATTTAAATATTTTTGGGTAATTAATAAGAGTTTGTAGCTATACTAATTAAATTGCAGTACCTTGTTTAAAATAATTCCCAAAATTAAAAAATTTTATTAAATAGAAATAAATTTTAAATGCTTTCACATAATTTGAAGGTTCTTTTTTTTTTTTAAATCATTCATTACAATTTACTTGATATGATATGACATTTCATAATATCTATTAATTTCATTTTAAAATAAAGTAATTACCCAAAATAGTTAACTTTCATCTGACAAGAAAAAAAAAAAAAAAATTCAAATGATTGACAGATCCCTCAAAAAACTAAAATTATTTGTAATACTTTATTCAAGATAATTGTTACATTGACTAATCACAAATTATTAATATGAAATTCATATGGAAGGTGTAAATTAATTGAACCTTTCAAAGGTATAAAAAAACTCATCAAAATAATACAGATTATTAATGAAAAGAAGCAAATATGATTTTTGGGTTTTATTTTGTTTTTTTTTTAAAACATGTAAACATACATTATTTATAAAGCAGTATTACTGGTTACAATGGGATATTAATGTTAAAAATATATTTTATTAAAAAAATTTTAAAAGAAAAGTATTAGTTATTGTACATGCAAATGAATGACTTCTTAACATATGGAAGTAAAAAGTTATATAGAAGTATGTGCACTTGTATACTATGTATATGTGCACTTGATTTCTTTTGCCAAAGAGAACACGATTATTCTTCTATTGTTTCTGGCGCATTCATGTATACTTCGTTGTAATCTAACCACTTTTATAATTTTTTTTTTGAAATAGCCTTGAAAATGCAATGGTTGTTTGTATCGTTTTTCAGATTTATTATATATATTTGTATTCTAGTTCTATATCTGTAGGCTTCCGTCCCTAATAGCTTTTAAAATTTGACTACGGCCTTGTCAAAAGCTGGGTGAGTTTTATTGATGCTATTTTTGGAAAATTTTGGTTTTTACAGTTTTGTGGAGCGGATGTGAGCTCTTTATTAGACTTCTAGCTAGATATTTCGTTAGTCTTCGCTATGAAGGTTGGAAAGCCTGACTCTGTCTGGGGTACAACGCTTTAAATGTCAATAAAAGTTCCAATTTAACAAAGTTTAATTGTCAGCCTTTAATTCGAAGCGGGAAACAAATACTATTTCCTTATTTTGGGTCAATGAATGTTCTTATTTTTATTTAAGAACATGCTGTTATTGTTATATAGCGTTAATCTTAAACAGCTCGTTCTCTTACAGCAGACATATAGTATTTCTGTTTTCCCTGGGGATAGTATTGCACCTTGTTCTTCTGCCCTTATATCCATTCTGTTCCTCACCATGTTGAGAGTGTTCTCTTGTATTAATGTATCGCCTCTGGCCAGTAGTAAAGGTTAATATGTATTGAAAGAATTGTATTTGCAGAACAAACAAAAAGCTTTTAGATATTATAAAACTAATAACTTTGTACTAATGGCATATTTAAAATTTTTATTTACATATACCATATAATTTTGTACTCATACAAGATACCATCTATCACAAAATTTGATCTTTTATAATTAACTTATTTTCTATCATAAAAATCAAAACAAAATATAAGAAAAACAGTTTTAAGTTAAGTAAACCTTTAGGCATTTTTTAACTTAAAATTTTTGATCAATTAATGCTTATAGCTTAAAAAAAAAATACCATTTTTTTCAAATATAAGAGGATTTTCATTAAATTGCTTATAATGATACTTGGTCAAAAGAATTTTTTTTTTAAACTGACCATATTTACATCTTAATTTTTTCTTTTAATTCCACTTTATTCAACATCTTTATTATTTTCTAAGATTATTAATGTAATTATATACTTATTTTTTTTGTTTTTCTTTAAATTTAAATTGAAATTTCAAACTAATGAAATAGATAATAATTATTGTAAAGGTGTGGCAGTTCTGTTATAAAATACCAAGAATTGCCAATGGTAATAAAAAAAAAATTTCTTATTTAGTTTTAAGTTTTAAATAATTGTGTTGAATGATATTTAGGATGATTAAAAAAATTGTGTAAAGGAGGTTATGTTGTTAAGATTTTTATTTAAATATAAAGAAAATTAATAAAATTGAATTTTAAAAAATGATTACATGATGTTTTGAAGTAATTTTTTGCAAAAATATTTTTAAAAAATTATGATAGTTACTTTAAATTAACGATTTACATTCCAACCGTTTGTCTCAACTCTACATCTTTGAAGAATAAAATTTGAAACATTCTACAAAGTTTAAGATAGTGTC